>JAGDYQ010000086.1:3470594-3555458 GCA_021962125.1 Bulinus truncatus
AAACAAAACAAATATTTAATAAACAATTTCCAACAATAAAAGTTCTTTGTTCTGTTTCAAAACACATCACACTAAATGTATATTCATTTCAGCTTCTGATCAATAGATCAGAGAAAGAAAAAAAAAACAACTTTTGATTTGTAGAAATGAAAAGAAATCATTTGGTTTCTGATGATTAAGCCAGCTTATGGCGCAGTCGTTAGTACATGAGACTATTTTGTTTTTGAATGAATGATCTTATGGATGTGTCAAACACATGGAACTAGTTGGTTCACACTAAATCAGTCTACTCATATCTGTAAAAACACATGTAACTAATTAGTAAAAGACAATTGACTGATATTAAGTTCCACATTTGGTCACTGTTCAAGAATAACTACACTACGATGTGAAATAGACTAGCCTACGACTGGCAAAGCTCTATTGCTCCGAGTGTTTCCTCAGGCTGGCACACCTCTATTGCTCCGAGTGTTTCCTCAGGCTGGAACACCTCTACTGCTCCGAGTGTTGCCTAAGGCTGGCACACCTCTATTGCTGCGAGTGTTGCCTAAGGCTGGAACACCTTTACTGCTCCGAGCGTTGCCTAAGGCTGGAACACCTCTACTGCACCGAGTGTTTCCTCAGGCTGGAACACCTCTACTGCTCCGAGCGTTTCCTAAGGCTGGCACACCTCTATTGCTGCGAGTGTTGCCTAAAGCTGGCACACCTCTATTGCTGCGAGTGTTGCCTAAAGCTGGAACACCTCTATTGCTGCGAGTGTTGCCTAAGGCTGGAACACCTCTATTGCTGCGAGTGTTGCCTAAGGCTGGAACACCTCTACTGCTCCGAGCGTTGCCTACGACTGGCACACCTCTATTGCTCCGAGTGTTTCCAAAGACGAGTGTTGCCAAAGACGAGTGTTGCCAAAGACGTGCGCTTCCCTATCCCCACCCAAAGAGTGTAGCCATAGACTTGCGCCCCCCCCCCCCATCCCTCCGAGTGTCAATGTATCAAGGATGTCATTAGAAATAAACCATTTGTTTCCTACGAGACAATTATCAGCTCTATACCCGAGGTCAACTGATAGTGCAGCTAGATGTTCATTCATTTTATCCCAGTTGGTGTGTTTTACAGGTAAAACGGGAACGGGGAGGGATGACGACAAGATACCAGCAGTCAGATTGGTGAAAAAATTTAAAAAGGTTTAAATGAAATTATTTCAAACTGAAATGTACACCATTTTCATCCCCAACTGTCAATGAGTGAAATATTGTGAGATATTGTTAAACATGAGATATTGTTATACATGAGATAATGCAAGACATGAGATATTGTAAGACATGAGGTAATGTAAGACGTGAGATAATGTAAAACATGAGATATCGTTATACATGAGATATTGTTCTACGTGATACAACCATCACATACTCACCTCCTATTCTGGCGTTATAAGCCACGCCCAAACCACATACATTATTGTCAGCGTGGGCCGCCACTTCCCCTGCGCACCTTGTACCGTGCCTGCAATGAATACATGTGTTAAACCAGACGGCAGCCTACCGCCCGCGGGCCTAGTGCAGTTCATTTGGCTATTTGAACTGGTCCGCGCATTCAGTTGTAAATATACATGTAGCTGATATTACTTGATCAATTCGCTCCAGGCCCAGGAGGTCTATCATGTTTATGAGCCCGATGTTAACCGCGAATAAAAAAATAATCTGCCCTCCCTGTGTTATACTGTGTGTCAGAGCTAAATACGTTTGTTGTACCGTGTCTGCTAGAAATATAATGTGTTGTACCAGTGGTTCTCAAACTTTTGAGATTCAAAACCCACCAAGAAACCTGTTCTGTTTTCGCGACCCACCAAGAAACCTGTTCTGTTTTCGCGACCCACCAAGAAACCTGTTCTGTTTTCGCGACCCACCAAGAAACCTGTTCTGTTTTCGCGACCCACCAAGAAACCTGTTCTGTTTTCGCGACCCACCAAGAAACCTGTTCTGTTTTCGCGACCCACCAAGAAACCTGTTCTGTTTTCGCGACCCACCAAGAAACCTGTTCTGTTTTCGCGACCCACCAAAAAACCTGTTCTGTTTTCGCGACCCACCAAGAAACCTGTTATTTTTTCGCGACCCACCAAGAAACATGTTCTTTTTTACCGACCCACTTGTGAAGAATAGCTTAAATTTTTTTTTTATATTCTTTAATCAGAAGATTTTCAGAATGGGTGGAGACTCACTTCAAATGAGCTCGCAACCCACCAGTGAGTCAAGACCCACGCTTGGAGCACCACTGTATTCTACCATGCCTGCAATTAATTTTATACCAGACCAATGAAACCACATGTAGTTTTTCCTTTCTGTTATGTATGGTACCTTCTAGCTAAAGTTACACTGACGGTGACTTAAAATTGTGGAATTTAACTTAACATGATCTGCCAGCCTTGAGTCAACGTACGAAACGAAGTTCAGATAACTGTGTAACTATGGTGTATTTAATTTCCAACATTATGCATTATACATTTAATAAGTCAGTCTATATTTAGTCAAGTCTCACACACTATGTTTCACGCCTCAAACTTTCAATAACAACAGTTTTCTACGAAACTTTCCACTCACACACTATGTACAAGCCTCAAACTTTCAATAACAACAGATTTCTACGAAACTTTCCACTCACACACTATGTACAAGCCTCAAACTTTCAATAACAACAAATTTCTACGAAACTTTCCACTCACACACTATGTACAAGCCTCAAACTTTCAATGACAACAGATTTCTACGAAACTTTCCACTCACACACTATGTACAAGCCTCAAACTTTCAATGACAACAGTTTTCTACGAAACTTTCCACTCACACACTATGTACAAGCCTCAAACTTTCAATGACAACAGATTTCTACGAAACTTTCCACTCACACACTATGTACAAGCCTCAAACTTTCAATGACAACAGTTTTCTACGAAACTTTCCACTCACACACTATGTTCACGCCTCAAACTTTCAATGACAACAGATTTCTACGAAACTTTCCACTCACACACTATGTACAAGCCTCAAACTTTCAATGACAACAGTTTTCTACGAAACTTTCCACTCACACACTATGTACAAGCCTCAAACTTTCAATGACAACAGATTTCTACGAAACTTTCCACTCCAGTCAGATAACAACGACAAACAAACAAATCTATCTGAGAAAGTTATTTTTTCCTTGAAAATTGGTTTATTGACTACCGGAAACTGATTCTGTCTGTGACCAAAGTTTGGAAGCTGGGCAAGTCGCCAGTTCGTTTAGTCTGTGCAGCCCAGAAATGTTTTATCAATACGTCGGTCATTCTTAAATCAAATATTTCTCTGTGTCCATTCTGGAATCTAAGAAGGACTTGACGGTCAATATCTAGTAGGATCTTACAATCAATATCGAACTGTTAGGAGTCCATGTACTGACAGTCAATAGCTGATGAAGCACTTGTACTGACTAAATATCTACCTGTTAAGAGTCCATGTACTGACAGTCAATAGCTGTTGGAACACTTTGTACTGACTAAATATCTAACTGTTAAGAGTCCATGTACTGACAGTCAATAGCTGATGAAGCACTTGTACTGACTACATATCGAACTTTCAGATCCCATGCACCGACTACCAATATCTTTCAATATCCAACTGTAAGATTTCTAATACCAAAATATTCTTTACTAAGAGTTTTCCATCCAACAGTTTTTTTTAATATTTATGACTGACTGAAAGATTTCCATCCAGTAGTTTTCTTTTTTCCTGTTGGTCAACACGCCTCCACTTATCATCACGCCTCCAGTCATCACACCTCCAGTCATCATCATGCCTCCAGTCATCATCATGCCTCCACTTATCATCACGCCTCCAGTCATCATCACGCCTTCAGTCATCACACCGCCAGTCATCACACCTCCAGTCATCACACCTCCAGTCATCACAGCTCCAGTCATCACGCCTCCAGTCATCACGCCTCCAGTCATCACAACTCCAGTCATCACAACTCCAGTCATCACGCCTCCAGTCATCACACCGCCAGTCATCACACCTCCAGTCATCACACCGCCAGTCATCACACCTCCAGTCATCACACCTCCAGTCATCAAGCCTCCAGTCATCACACCTCCAGTCATCACACCTCCAGTCATCATCATGCCTCCAGTCATCACGCCTCCAGTCATCATGCCTCCAGTCATCACACCTCCAGTCATCACACCTCCAGTCATCACACCTCCAGTTATCATCATGCCTCCACTTATCATCACGCCTCCAGTCATCACACCTGCAGTCATCATCATGCCTCCAGTCATCACACCTCCAGTCATCACACCTCCAGTCATCATCATGCCTCCACTTATCATCACGCCTCCAGTCATCACACCTCCAGTCATCATCACACCTCCAGTCATCACATCTCCAGTCATCATCACACCTCCAGTTATCATCATGCCTCCACTTATCATCACGCCTCCAGTCATCACACCTCCAGTCATCATCATGCCTCCAGTCATCACACCTCCAGTCATCACACCTCCAGTCATCATCATGCCTCCAGTCATCATCATGCCTCCACTTATCATCACGCCTCCAGTCATCATCACACCTCCAGTCATCACACCTCCAGTCATCATCATGCCTCCAGTCATCATCATGCCTCCACTTATCATCACGCCTCCAGTCATCACACCTCCAGTCATCACGCCTCCAGTCATCACACCGCCAGTCATCACACCTCCAGTCATCACACCTCCAGTCATCACACCTCCAGTCATCACACCGCCAGTCATCACACCTCCAGTCATCACAACTCCAGTCATAACAACTCCAGTCATCACGCCTCCAGTCATCACACCTCCAGTAATCACAACTCCAGTCATCATCATGCCTCCAATCATCACAACTCCAGTCATCACAACTCCAGTCATCACAACTCCAGTCATCACAACTCCAGTCATCACAACTCCAGTCATCACGCCTCCTTCCTTTGTCTTAGTTATTCTTAGAGTTGCCTCATCGACCCAGACAATCCCCAAGTTGTCAGAGGAAAACATCTCGCTGACCTCGTAATGGACAAAGTTAGTCTCACCCACCACTAGGGTTGGGTCGGGGAGTTGATGACCGTAGGGCAGCTGATTGTTATGTTGTTTTTTTTTTGACCCAGTGGTATCATTAATTGTTCAGTATGTAACAACTTCGTGTTTGATTGAACAATATAAATATCAATGTTGTAACTGTAACACAAGAGACTTGTTTTATTCCACAATACTAACTGATAATATGTAATGTTCGTCTTATTGCGAGTAGAAGGAGTGATGATATTTTGGTCAGCAGGTAAAATGAATAAATAAATGCTCCTAAAATAATTACAAAGAGAAACGGGGTACCCACCTGTTCTCATTGGTGTCTTCGTATCGTGGCTGTGGATCAGGATCGTGTCCATTTACGTCATAACTGGCATCTGGATCCTGGACAAAAGAACACACATAATATGAATAATATGGATTCGTCGTAAATAGTATTGATATATCCTCAACAGAAGACGCAGTTGTCAAAAGCGAAACTACAGTTTTTGTTTTTACGAACATTGGCAGATACAGTAGGACAAAATAAAGCACTGTTTTGATTTGAACAATGATATAACAATTTATTCCAAAATAAGCGTTGACGGGTAGAATGTAATTTGTGAGGATGAAATGTAGATTATCTATACACATAATAGGTAAAAATGGTGGCATACATTAGCGGCAATATCTTTACCTAGTTATTTCGGGCAACTCCTGGGACACTGTCAATATATATATATATATGTGTGTGTGTGTGTGTGTGTGTGTGTGTGTGTTTGTGCGTGTTTAATACATACATATCTAGACATAAGTTTAATATTCATGGTTGTGTCTGTGTGTTTATGCCAGTGTGTGCATGTGTAATCTTCAAACCCCATCAAATGCCTGCAAGTAGGATTGTCTGCCCATGTAGTCGCCAATCTTCAGTTCAGTCAACTCGATTACTTTTTTTTTCCTAGCGTGAGTCCCAGAGCCATTTTCTGTGCACGGGATTGGGAGTGGTGGTGGTGGTGGTGGTGGTTGTGTATGTGTTTAAGAGGAGCGTCCTTTGAGTTGAATGGATGTGTACCGTATACTTAACTTTAGGCACGTCACTAACTCGTATTGATAGCCAACTTGAGCGCTGACCGAGTACACTGGGTACACGTGTATTCCAGAAACTCATCTCAAGGCACGTCTTCAGCTTCAAGCCTGTGACCACCCAGTGATGCACGTGAGCTCACCGTCGGTCACGTGACACACTCATGTAGTTACTCGCGGTGGTCATTGATTTATTTAGTTCCAACCGGGGCCACAGGAATGGCCGCAATGTTCCGAAACAATGGCCATCTGACGGAACGAGGTCAAGAAACATTTGCGTGCGTGTGTGTGTGTTGGAAAAGTGTAAGTGGAGGTGCTGATTAAATCTCGTGCTGATGGTGACACTTCTAGCCACAGAGAACAGAATGTCAGTTTGATAACTTAGGCCGTCCAAAATATTTCTACAATCAACAGATGGCAACATAAAGTGTACTACAACATGTTACAGTGTACTACAACATGTTACAATGTACTACAACATGTTACAGTGTACTACAACATGTTACAGTTAGATTATCTATTTACGAAGAAATAATTAAGCGTCATTTCTTTCTGTGTGTTTTTTTTACACTGAAGATCATACCACAAAAGTCTCACCCACATGTAGGTCTATCTGACATCCACATGTAGGTCTATATGACATCCACATGTAGGTCTATCTGACATCCACATGTAGGTCTATATGACATTCACATGTAGTTATATCTGACATCCACATGTAGGTCTATCTGACATCCACATGTAGGTCTATCTGACATCCACATGTAGGTCTATATGACATCCACATGTAGGTCTATATGACATCCACATGTAGGTCTATATGACATCCACATGTAGGTATATCTGACATCCACATGTAGGTCTATCTGACATCCACATGTAGGTCTATATGACATTCACATGTAGGTCTATATGACATTCACACGTAGGTCTAAATGGCATAAACATGTAAGGTCTATATGACATTCACAAGTAGGTCTATCTGACATCCACATGTAGGTCTATATGGCATCTACATGTAGGTCTATATGACATCCACATGTAGGTCTGTATGACATCCACATGTAGGTATATATGACATCCACATGTAGGTCTATATGGCATCTGCATGTAGGTCAATATGAGATCCACATGTAGGTCTATATGACATTCACATGTAGGTCTATATACTCCATCAGGTTGGTCACATTTCAATTTAAAACGTAACACTGAAAGTAACTGATACATGAAAGACGATCAAAACATATAATTTAGATCAATACAAACTTTCGTCCTTTATCAAACTTCATTTACTTTCTGCAACAGTCCCATGTTTTTGCTGCAATAACTCCCTGCATGCTCCAGTAATTAACAATACATTGTCAAATAACCCCGTGTACTGCATGCTCCAGTAAGTAACAATACATTGTTAAATAACCCCGTGTACTGCATGCTCCAGTAAGTAACAATACATTGTCAAATAACCCCGTGTACTGCATGCTCCAGTAAGTAACAATACATTGTCAAATAACCCCGTGTACTGCATGCTCCAGTAAGTAACAATACATTGTCAAATAACCCCGTGTACTGCATGCTCCATTAAGTAACAATACATTGTCAAATAACCCCGTGTACTGCATGCTCCAGTAAGTAACAATACATTGTCAAATAACCCCGTGTACTGCATGCTCCAGTAAGTAACAATACATTGTCCAATATCCCCGTGTAGGTCAATTATTTTATCTAGCCAGATGAGCCTTACTCGGGCTTTTTATTGAGTAAAAGTACATTGAAGAATTTCATCAATGACAACGTTATACAGCAAGGTAATTGACGTTGTGAAATAACTGAAATGTATTTATGCGTGACGTAACTCAATGAAGAACATCATCATTGCAGTCAGTAAACATCATCACTGCAGTCAGTAAACATCGTCACTGCAGTCAGTGAACATCATCATTGCAGTCAGTAAACATCATCACTGCAGTCAGTAAACATCATCATTGCAGTCAGTAAACATCATCACTGCAGTCAGTAAACATCATTATTGCAGTCAGTAAACATCATCACTGCAGTCAGTAAACATCATCACTGCAGTCAGTAAACATCATTACTGCAGTCAGTAAACATCATTACTGCAGTCAGTAAACATCATTACTGCAGTCAGTAAACATCATCACTGCAGTCAGTAAACATCATTATTGCTGTCAGTCAACATCATCACTGCAGTCAGTAAACATCATCACTGCAGTCAGTAAACATCATTATTGCAGTCAGTAAACATCATCACTGCAGTCAGTAAACATCATTATTGCAGTCAGTAAACATCATCACTGCAGTCAGTAAACATCATTACTGCAGTCAGTAAACATCATTATTGCAGTCAGTAAACATCATTATTGCAGTCAGTAAACATCATCACTGCAGTCAGTAAACATCATCACTGCAGTCAGTAAACATCATTATTGCAGTCAGTAAACATCATTATTGCAGTCAGTAAACATCATCACTGCAGTCAGTAAACATCATCACTGCAGTCAGTAAACATCATTAATGCAGTCAGTAAACATCATTACTGCAGTCAGTAAACATCATTACTGCAGTCAGTAAATATCATTACTGCAGTCAGTAAACATCATCACTGCAGTCAGTAAACATCATTACTGCAGTCAGTAAACATCATCACTGCAGTCAGTAAACATCATTACTGCAGTCAGTAAACATCATTACTGCAGTCAGTAAACATCATCACTGCAGTCAGTAAACATCATCACTGCAGTCAGTAAACATCATTAATGCAGTCAGTAAACATCATTACTGCAGTCAGTAAACATCATCACTGCAGTCAGTAAACAGCATCACTGCAGTCAGTAAATAAAGTTGAGGGACTTCGATTGAACCCAAGAAAAGTACCGGCATTCACTGGGGGTACAAACCCCGGACCTTCCGGTGGAAAGTATTTAATTCTAGCACCCGGCCATCCCGTTTCAAGGATAAGACAGGAACAAAGTGTACGTGAGAACAGTCTGTTCCCAGACAATACAGAAACAATGTTTCAAGACCAAACAGACAAGACAGGAACAATGACTTTACGACCAACAGTCTGTTTCCAGATAATACAGAAACAATGTCTTCAAGAACAAACAGACAAGACAGGAACAGTGACTACACACTCAACAGTCTTAGTAAAGAAATAATCCAGTTTTTTTTTCAATCACACAAGGACTATATTTAAAGTTAAGTCACACAAGGACTATATTTAAAGTTAAGTCACACAAGGACTATATTTAAAGTTCAATCACACAATGACTATATTTAAAGTTCAATCACACAAGGACTATATTTAAAGTTAAGTCACACAAGGACTATATTTAAAGTTCAATCACACAAGGACTATATTTAAAGTTAAGTCACACAATGACTATATTTAAAGTTCAATCACACAAGGACTATATTTAAAGTTCAATCACACAAGGACTATATTTAAAGTTAAGTCACACAAGGACTATATTTAAAGTTCAATCACACAAGGACTATATTTAAAGTTAAGTCACACAAGGACTATATTTAAAGTTCAATCACACAAGGACTATATTTAAAGTTCAATCACACAGGGACTATATTTAAAGTTAAGTCACACAAGGACTATATTTAAAGTTCAATCACACAGAGACTGTATTTAAAATTCAGTCACACAAGTACTATATTTAAAGTTCAGTCACACAAGTACTATATTTAAAGTTCAGTCACACAAGGACTATATTCCCGCGAATTTAGTCACACATTAAGTCTGGTCTTTAAAAATAATCACCAGCACCAATTTCCTGTGCATAAAGATTTCATTCAGTGTTCGAAAATTTCATAAAGTTTTTGTTGACATTAAATATTTCATGTGATTTTTATTTTAATTCTTGTAAATTGTCTCATTTAATGAATTAAATTTTGTTTTGTTTTTTTTAAAAAAAAAAATGGTTTGAACATTAACAGGTTTAAATTAAAAGCTTTGAATAAAAAGGGAAAAATTCTAAATACAAATCTCCCTAATTAGACTGACATCAAAATTATCAATGCACACAAAATAGTTCAGTTAAAAAAAAAATCAACAAAAGAAAAAAATTGCTTGAACTTAAATATCATGAAACAGCCAGGTTAAACATCATTATGTAAAGATGTTATTGTTTTAACCTGGCTGTTTCATGATATTTAAGTTCAAGCAACAGCCAGGTTAAAACAATAACATCTTTACATATTTTTTTTTTCTTCATCGCCTGTCTACTGGCCAGATTTTTCGGGAAGAGAAAAAATAGGTAAAAAAAATATCATTAGAAATAAATTGGCTTTTGTTGTTTCTAAAGAGCAAAATGAATGAAATATTAACACACGATGGAATCATTATTTCATATTCAACAGCTGCCAAAATGTCGAGGTGAAATATTAGTTCAATCTCAGAGACAAAACGACGCACGTTTACAAAAATAAACATTTTATCATTGTCGTAATTTAAATATTACGTGTTAATTGTTACTAACTGTTTAGTCAACACCCACAACCGAAGCCAAAGAAAGATGGAGAGGATGGGTCAGAGGGTCAGGGTGACATTTTGTAATTATTTTCATGAAGAGATCAGAAGGGATTTTTTAAAAACAATAAAACCAGCCACACACGGATACTTGTGTTATTACTATTGGTAGACAGCCACACACGGATACTTACGTTATTACTACTAGTAGACAGCTACACACGCATACTTATGTTATTACTACTGGTAGACAGCCACACACGGATACTTATGTTATTACTATTGGTAGACAGCCACACACAGATAATTATGTTATTACTATTGGTAGACAGCCACACACGGATACTTATGTTATTACTATTGGTAGACAGCCACACACAGATAATTATGTTATTACTACTGGTAGACAGCCACACACGGATACTTATGTTATTACTACTGGTAGACAGCCACACACGGATACTTATGTTATTACTACTAGTAGACAGCCACACACGGATACTTATGTTATTACTACTGGTAGACAGCCACACACGGATACTTATGTTATTACTATTGGTAGACAGCCACACACAGATAATTATGTTATTACTATTGGTAGACAGCCACACACGGATACTTATATTATTACTATTGGTAGACAGCCACACACGGATACTTATGTTATTACTATTGGTAGACAGCCACACACGGATACTTATGTTATTACTATTTGTAGACAGCCACACACGGATACTTATGTTATTACTACTGGTAGTCGTGTGCACAGATGCACAAATACCACTGGTAACATTGTTCACATATACGTAAATACCACCGATAGCCGTGTGCACAGTTACATAAATACCACTTGTAGCCGTGTGCACAGACTGGGGATGTGTGGGGACACCAAATGTACTCATCAGAATCCAATATGTATGTGTGAGGACACCAAATGTACTCATCAGAATCCAATATGTATGTGTGGGGACACCAAATGTACTCATCAGAATCCAATATGTATGTGTGAGGACACCAAATGTACTCATCAGAATCCAATATGTATGTGTGAGGACACCAAATGTAGTCATCAGAATCCAATATGTATGTGTGAGGACACCAAATGTACTCATCAGAATCCAATATGTATGTGTGGGGACACCAAATGTACTCATCAGAATCCAATATGTATGTGTGAGGACACCAAATGTACTCATCAGAATCCAATATGTATGTGTGAGGACACCAAATGTACTCATCAGAATCCAATATGTATGTGTGAGGACACCAAATGTACTCATCAGAATCCAACATGTATGTGTTAGGACTGGGTTCAATTCTCGTGCTTCCACTATAAAATTGTCTTAATAGTTTTTACTTATTTAAGCTTATATATATATATATATACATATATATATATATATATATATATATATATATATATATATATATATATTAGCTTTACCCAACAAAACCTTTGCATAGAGTTATATGCCCTTAGGTTTGATCAGTAGGCTAGGTTTTTTTTGGTTTCGGACAGATCGGATTTTTCCATGATTGTATTACAATTTAAAGATGCAATATGTTGTAAATATACAACAACAACAACAACAAACAAAAAATAAAGAAAAAAAATAGATAAACACAAAACAAACAAATACTTCAATGCAATTATTTCACATTTGGGCCTTTGGGTTTCATGTTTGAAAGCCGCAGAAACTATTGGCCATTTAGAATACTTGGTTTCCACTTTCGATATAACGCAGACGCGAGACCGCTATTATATATATATATATATATATATATATATATATATATATATATATATGATAAATAAATAATGGGGTATCACAACCGCTAGACAAAGCAAATTGAATAAAAGCATATAATGAATGACTGCATGACTATCAGTCAGTTACCAGACAAGACAGGAACAATGTCTTAGTGCATGACTATCAGTCAGTTACCAGACAAGACAGAAACAATGTCTTACTGCATGACTATCAGTCAGTTACCAGACAAGACAGGAACAATGTCTACATTTAAAAAAAAACGTGACATTTTATGAGAATGTAAGTTTGACATTGTTATAAAATAAATACACAACGTTTAATTAGAACCGTTTGGCATTTGTTGATCATAAAGTATCAAATGACTGCCTAATTGACTTCATGTCTGGATGTCATAGAAAACACACATTTCCTTGAAAAACAAAGAAAACAAAAACAAACTACTGTAACACGAGATTAGAGTTGCGAACTTCACTGTAAGGAAATAGCAGGCATTTATATAATACACTGCCATTTTTACAATGGTATTCGAGAGGATATCATCAATACAGCTGTAATGTGTCACTCTGTTTATTATGTGCGACATTATTTATTTGAATCGCTTCTACAGCCTTGACAAAAACAAAACAGTAACTGTAGAATTTACAATTACTGTACGTATTTTGATTCTCAGTGCTTTGCACTGAATATGAATTATACAAAATGCGAGTCTTCAATATAAGTTGGTATTTTCAAAAATGGCCATATTTGTGTATTATTGTATTGTGTTTCAATAGTTAGGTGCTACACTATTAAAAGGGAAAATAACACAAATGGTGGCAGGATTATAATCATTATTAGAGGATTTTATAAATAGCGCTTTGTGTATGATATATATATTCTGTGGCACAATGGTTCATAAACTGATCTCATTGGAACATTTAACTTTAGGGTCAATGCAAGGAGAGTGTTTGGACAAGCTGCTAGTAATAGATCTTTTTCGTAACACGACGTTCACAATGCAATATTTTATCTAGACCGTTTGCATATTTGTATCTTTAATTATAATATTTCATCTAAGACATGCTGTGTGCACTGAATGGAATCAAGTTCTGTGTACCAGACAGGGACGGCTTGATGTGTGCACTGAATGGAATCAAGTTCTGAGTACCAGACAGGGATGGCTTGCTGTGTGCACTGAATGAAATCAAGTTCTGAGTACCAGACAGGGATGGCTTGCTGTGTGCACTGAATGAAATCAAGTTCTGTGTACCAGACAGGGACGGCTTGATGTGTGCACTGAATGGAATCAAGTTCTGAGTACCAGACATGGACGGCTTGCTGTGTGCACTGAATGAAATCAAGTTCTGTGTACCAGACAGGGACGGCTTGATAAGTGCACTGAATGGAATCAAGTTCTGTGTACCAGACATGGATGGCTTGCTGTGTGCACTGAATGAAATCAAGTTCTGTGTACCAGACAGGGACGGCTTGATGTATGCACTGAATGGAATCAAGTTCTGTGTACCAGACAGGGACGGCTTGATGTATGCACTGAATGGAATCAAGTTCTGTGTACCAGACAGGGACGGCTTGATGTATGCACTGAATGGAATCAAGTTCTGTGTACCAGACAGGGACGGCTTGATGTATGCACTGAATGAAATCAAGTTCTGTGTACCAGGCAGGGACGGCTTGATGTATGCACTGAATGGAATCAAGTTCTGAGTACCATGCAGGGATGGCTTGATGTATGCACTGAATGAAATCAAGTTCTGTGTACCAGACAGGGACGACTTGATGTATGCACTGAATGAAATCAAGTTCTGATTACCATGCAGGGACGGCTTGATGTATGCACTGAATGGAATCAAGTTCTGTGTACCAGACAGGGATGGCTTGCTGTGTGCACTGAATGAAATCAAGTTCTGTGTACCAGACAGGGACGGCTTGATGTGTGCACTGAATGGAATCAAGTTCTGAGTACCAGACAGGGATGGCTTGCTGTGTGCACTGAATGAAATCAAGTTCTGAGTACCAGACAGGGATGGCTTGCTGTGTGCACTGAATGAAATCAAGTTCTGAGTACCAGACATGGATGGCTTGCTGTGTGCACTGAATGAAATCAAGTTCTGTGTACCAGACAGGGACGGCTTGATGTGTGCACTGAATGGAATCAAGTTCTGAGTACCAGACATGGATGGCTTGCTGTGTGCACTGAATGAAATCAAGTTCTGTGTACCAGACAGGGACGGCTTGATGTATGCACTGAATGGAATCAAGTTCTGTGTACCAGACAGGGACGGCTTGATGTATGCACTGAATGGAATCAAGTTCTGTGTACCAGACAGGGACGGCTTGATGTATGCACTGAATGGAATCAAGTTCTGTGTACCAGACAGGGACGGCTTGATGTATGCACTGAATGAAATCAAGTTCTGTGTACCAGGCAGGGACGGCTTGATGTATGCACTGAATGGAATCAAGTTCTGAGTACCATGCAGGGATGGCTTGATGTATGCACTGAATGAAATCAAGTTCTGTGTACCAGACAGGGACGACTTGATGTATGCACTGAATGAAATCAAGTTCTGAGTACCATGCAGGGACGGCTTGATGTATGCACTGAATGGAATCAAGTTCTGTGTACCAGGCAGGGACGGCTTGATGTGTGCACTGAATGGAATCAAGTTCTGTGCACCAGACAGGGACGGCTTGATGTGTGCACTGAATGGAATCAAGTTTTGTGTACCAGACAGGGACGGCTAAATGTGTGCACTGAATGGATTCAAGCTCTGTGCACCAGGCAGGGATGGTTTGCTGTGTGCACTGAATGGACTCAAGTTCTGTGCACCATGCAGGGATGGCCTGTTAAACAAGTTGTATCACACAGACCATTAGCTGATTATATGAAAACTCCAAAGGCCCGAAGTAGAAACACCGGACTGGATATGAACAATGAACTATGGAGGGGCAAACGTGATCTGGGTGTGCTTCAAGTGGTCAAGTTAACGTTCACAATTGATGGGAAAAAAATTGCAATACAAAAGCAATCCAAACGTGGGTCGGGCAATGCGTGACGGGAGACAAGGCAGGGACGGCGACTAAGTATCGAGAAAATATTGAGAAGGAACTAAGCAATACACAATACAACTTTTATTCTGTGTTCGCAATATGAGATACAAGCAAATACAGACATAAACACCCAGATATAATGAAATGTTGGTATACATGTTTAAAGCCTAAATCATTTATCTATACAAGGAGTGGTCACGAATGAGCTCGAAGATGGCCGCACTCTGGTCTTTGAAGCAGTATTCGACTAGCTGTAAAACCCGGCGTTGCCCGGGAAATCTAAGTACCATGCGACCCCCCCTCCCCCCCCCCCCAACCAATAATTTTAAGCTACTTCCCTAACTCATAAAATATTATACATGTATTTGTATATGTAAGTTACAAAAAAATTAAATTGGTAGACAGCCACACACGGATAATTATGTTATTACTACTGGTAGACAGCCACACACGGATACTTATGTTATTACTATTGGTAGACAGCCACACACGGATAATTATGTTATTACTACTGGTAGAAAGCCACATACGGATAATTATGTTATTACTATTGGTAGACAGCCACATATATCTAAGTGCTGTAAATATTGTTCGCTACATTTAATTTTAGCTCAAGTGGTTTTTTAATTTATTCCATTTTAAACCAAGGATTACATAACAATATCCAATATGTATCAATATTATTTAAAACCATGAGGACCATAATTGTATCGATAGTTTTCTATAAAACAATGGAAGTTCTGGCGTGAGTTGATCTCTGAGTTTGATGAAGTCAAAAGTAATTTCAAGAGCTGCTCCATAATTTATCAAATTTAGTGGAACAAAAAAAAATTATGAAATAATATAAACAATTGGTTCATTGAGAGAGTTGCAATCTTCAAAACGCTATAGTTTGATTGCTTTGCAAGCTAAATAGTTAAGAAACCTTTTTACACAGATGAATATTTGGACAAGCACGCAGTGATGGGGGTTGTACAAGCAGGCATTGATGGGGGTATACGAGCAGGCAGTGATGGGGGTGTACAAGCAGGCAGTGATGGGGGTGTACAAGCAGGCAGTGATGGGGGTGTACAAGCAGGCAGTGATGGGGGTGAGCAAGAGGGCAGTGATGGGGGTGAGAAAACGGGCAGTGATGGGGGTGTACAAGCAGGCAGTGATAGGGGTGAGCAAGCAGGCAGTGATGGGGGTGAGCAAGCAGGCAGTGATGGGGGTGAGCAAGCGGGCAGTGATGGGGGTGAGCAAGCGGGCAGTGATGGGGGTGTACAAGCAGGCAGTGATGGGGGTGTACAAGCAGGCAGTGATGGGGGTGTACAAGCAGGCAGTGATAGGGGTGTACAAGCAGGCAGTGATGGGGGTGAGCAAGCAGGCAGTGATGGGGGTGAGCAAGCGGGTAGTGATGGGGGTGAGCAAGCGGGCAGTGATAGGGGTGTACAAGCAGGCAGTGATGGGGGTGTACAAGCGGGCAGTGATGGGGGTGAGCAAGCGGGAACTGATTGGGGTGTACAAGCAGGCAGTGATGGGGGTGTACAAGCGGGCAGTGATGGGGGTGTACAAGCGGGCAGTGATGGGGGTGTACAAGCGGGCAGTGATGGGGGTGAGCAAGCAGGCAGTGATGGGGGTGTACAAGCAGGCAGTGATGGGGGTGAGCAAGCAGGCAGTGATGGGGGTGTACAAGCAGGCAGTGATGGGGGTGAGCAAGCGGGCAGTGATGGGGGGTGTACAAGCAGGCAGTGATGGGGGTGTACAAGCAGGCAGTGATGGGGGTGTACAAGCGGGCAGTGATGGGGGTGAGCAAGCGGGCAGTGATGGGGGGTGAGCAAGCAGGCAGTGATGGGGGGTGTACAAGCAGGCAGTGATGGGGGTGTACAAGCAGGCAGTGATGGGGGTGTACAAGCAGGCAGTGATGGGGGTGTACAAGCAGGCAGTGATAGGGGTGTACAAGCAGGCAGTGATGGGGGTGTACAAGCAGGCAGTGATGGGGGTGTACAAGCAGGCAGTGATGGGGGTGTACAAGCAGGCAGTGATAGGGGTGTACAAGCAGGCAGTGATAGGGGTGTACAAGCAGGCAGTGATGGGGGTGAGCAAGCGGGCAGTGATGGGGGTGTACAAGCGGGCAGTGATGGGGGGTGTACAAGCGGGCCGTGATGGGGGTGAGCAAGGAGGCAGTGATAGGGGTGTACAAGCAGGCAGTGATGGGGGTGAGCAAGCAGGCAGTGATAGGGGTGTACAAGCGGGCAGTGATAGGGGTGTACAAGCAGGCAGTGATGGGGGTGTACAAGCAGGCAGTGATGGGGGTGTACAAGCAGGCAGTGATGGGGGTGATCAAGCGGGCAGTGATGGGGGTGTACAAGCGGGCAGTGATGGGGGGTGTACAAGCGGGCAGTGATGGGGGTGAGCAAGGAGGCAGTGATAGGGGTGTACAAGCAGGCAGTGATGGGGGTGAGCAAGCAGGCAGTGATAGGGGTGTACAAGCGGGCAGTGATAGGGGTGTACAAGCAGGCAGTGATGGGGGTGAGCAAGCGGGCAGTGATGGGGGTGAGCAAGCGGGCAGTGATGGGGGTGTACAAGCGGGCAGTGATGGGGGGTGTACAAGCAGGCAGTGATGGGGGTGTACAAGCAGGCAGTGATGGGGGTGTACAAGCAGGCAGTGATGGGGGTGTACAAGCAGGCAGTGATGGGGGTGTACAAGCAGGCAGTGATGGGGGTGTACAAGCAGGCAGTGATAGGGGTGTACAAGCGGGCAGTGATGGAGGTGAGCAAGCGGGCAGTGATAGGGGTGTACAAGCGGGCAGTGATGGGGGTGAGCAAGCGGGCAGTGATGGGGGTGAGCAAGCGGGCAGTGATGGGGGGTGAGCAAGCGGGCAGTGATGGGGGGTGAGCAAGCAGGCAGTGATGGGGGGTGTACAAGCAGGCAGTGATGGGGGTGTACAAGCAGGCAGTGATGGGGGTGTACAAGCAGGCAGTGATAGGGGTGTACAAGCAGGCAGTGATGGGGGTGTACAAGCAGGCACTGATGGGGGTGTACAAGCAGGCAGTGATAGGGGTGTACAAGCAGGCAGTGATGGGGGTGAGCAAGCGGGCAGTGATGGGGGTGTACAAGCGGGCAGTGATGGGGGGTGTACAAGCGGGCAGTGATGGGGGTGAGCAAGGAGGCAGTGATAGGGGTGTACAAGCAGGCAGTGATGGGGGTGAGCAAGCAGGCAGTGATAGGGGTGTACAAGCGGGCAGTGATGGGGGTGTACAAGCAGGCAGTGATGGGGGTGAGCAAGCGGGCAGTGATGGGGGTGAGCAAGCGGGCAGTGATGGGGGTGTACAAGCGGGCAGTGATGGGGGTGTACAAGCAGGCAGTGATGGGGGTGTACAAGCAGGCAGTGATGGGGGTGTACAAGCAGGCAGTGATGGGGGTGTACAAGCAGGCAGTGATGGGGGTGTACAAGCAGGCAGTGATGGGGGTGAGCAAGCAGGCAGTGATAGGGGTGTACAAGCGGGCAGTGATGGAGGTGAGCAAGCGGGCAGTGATAGGGGTGTACAAGCGGGCAGTGATGGGGGTGAGCAAGCGGGCAGTGATGGGGGTGAGCAAGCGGGCAGTGATGGGGGTGTACAAGCGGGCAGTGATGGGGGGTGTACAAGCAGGCAGTGATGGGGGTGTACAAGCAGGCAGTGATGGGGGTGTACAAGCAGGCAGTGATGGGGGTGTACAAGCAGGCAGTGATGGGGGTGTACAAGCAGGCAGTGATGGGGGTGAGCAAGCGGGCAGTGATGGGGGTGAGCAAGCAGGCAATGATGGGGGTGTACAAGCAGGCAGTGATGGGGGTGAGCAAGCAGGCAGTGATAGGGGTGTACAAGCAGGCAGTGATGGGGGTGAGCAAGCAGGCAGTGATGGGGGTGAGCAAGCAGGCAGTGATGGGGGTGAGCAAGCGGGCAGTGATGGGGGTGTACAAGCAGGCAGTGATGGGGGTGTACAAGCAGGCAGTGATGGGGGTGAGCAAGCAGGCAGTGATGGGGGTGTACAAGCAGGCAGTGATGGGGGTGAGCAAACAGGCAGTGATGGGGGTGTACAAGCAGTCAGTGATGGGGGTGAGCAAGCAGGCAGTGATGGGGGTGTACAAGCAGGCAGTGATGGGGGTGAGCAAGCAGGCAGTGTTGGGGGTGTGTGCTGGATTAAAAAAAAATTGGCACCTGACAAAACAAAACTCATTAAATGAATAACATAAAGAAAACATTTTTTTTACTGTGATTGAACTGTCAGTGTTTATTTAATAATCTTACTGGACTGTCCATTTAGACGCAAAAGAAAAAAAAACCCCATTAACAACAACTGAAGGCAGGTAGGTAAACAAGGGCAGATTCATCCCTAGCGGGTGGCGGCTAATTATGGCGGGGCAGATAGAGAAGTTAACCTAGTGTGCCACAGAATGTATTTGTAGTGTGGCTGACATTTAAAGTAAAACCCATCAACTGATTGTGAATGTCGCAACATAATTTATTGTACATCTCCCTAGTTTACTGTGCGTATGATGATGCCCCACTTTGATAAGGCGGAGGTGAACACGAATCCCCGCAGGCAGAGAGTCTTGGAGAACTGCCAAGAGAGAGAACTCAGATTGAATTTTTTTTTTTGGAAATTCGTCGTAGGGATTGGTGTGCAGTTCAATGGTACAGAGTACTGTATTCTTGGTACAGTGTACTGTATTCTTGGGGTACAGTGTACTATATTCTTGGGGTACAGTGTACTATATTCTTGGGGTGCAGTGTACTATATTCTTGGGGTGCAGTGTGCAATCTTCTTGGTAAAGTGTACTGTTTTCTTGGTACAGTGTACTATATTCTTGGGGTACAGTGTGCAATCTTCTTGGTACAGTGTACTGTTTTTTTGGTACAGTGTGCTGTATTCTTAGTACATTGTGCTGTATTCTTCGTACAGTGTACTATATCATGTACTCAGATATGATTCAGTGTAATCACATAATATCATGATGTATTAAACATTATATATATCTATATATCTATATCTATCTCTCTCTCTCTCTCTCTCTCTCTCTATATATATATATATATATATATATATATATATATATATATATGTGTGTGTGTGTACAAAGTTACAAGCCCATACAATGTACACTATTGTCAGTTAACTGTACATACCAATCTAAATTGAGAACAATAATGATGACGTAGTGAACAAATAATTTACATTTATTAAAGATACCACTTCTGAAGGTATTGTGAACAAAAATATTTTTTTTGGCTTTGAGATATATCTTGTATCTTGTGTCTTGTATCTTGTGTCTTGTATCAATAAGACAAGGGTCTTGTTTAAAAAGCGTTTCTTATCGAAACAAAAAACAGAATTTCTAATCTATAAACAAAAATGTGTTTAATGCTATCAGTTATTCATTTTTGTATTTGAATTCTTTGGCTTCAGAAGTAATCTTATGTTTGGCTTTATATCTGGATGAACCTGATTGGCCAGGAGTTAGTTTCACTCCAACAACAAGTACACAATCCATTCTGTAATTCCAAAGTTAGCGATACACCGAGACATCTTTAATTTCATACACAGATGGCACACAATGTGTGATCGCGAGAATTCAGTCATGAATTACTTATCATCGAAACGTAACAGTTTTATTTGTTCGGTATGGAGTTAAAAAATAAATAGATTGAAAAAAAAAGCTAGCACCGGGTCATGTGTATGTTGTTAAGATTGACAGTTCTGTGTGTACAATTTAAGTCAGTTTAGACAATTTTGTATGTACAATGTGAGACAGCTTTATGTACAATGAAAGACAACACTGTGTATACAATGAAAGACAACTCTGCAAGTACAATGAAAGACAACTCTGTATGTACAATGAAAGACAACTCTGTATGTACAATGAAAGACAACTCTGTATGTACCATGAAAGACAAATCTGTATGTACCATGAAAGACAACTCTGTAAGTACAATGAAAGACAACTCTGTATGTACAATGAAAGACAACTCTGTATGTACAATGAAAGACAACTCTGTATGTACAATGAAAGTCACCCTTGCAAGTACACTTGTTTCGCATGCTTTAAGAAAATACACCGAAGACATGCTGACTGGAATATCAATTTCAATGTTGAGTGTGACATTTAATTAAGTGCTTGGGCTCGGATTATTTATTTTTAAATACCGTCCAGGAAGTGCAATGACACGAGTCCCACGTGGGAGGCCCAACTAGTGTGGAAATAATCATCTTATAATAATAATACAAATCAGTGATGGAGTTCATTGGACTGGATACATTATGAGATCAGATACAAACGACATGGTCAGATTACTGCATCTAATATGACAGTTTCATCAGGTAGAGAGAGAGAGAGAGAGAGAGAGAGAGAGAGAGAGAGAGAGAGAGAGAATAAAACCCCCATCGGCTTACATCTCATGTGACAGTTTCGTTGTGGGTCTCTAGGTTTAAAAGTATGAGAACCACTGGATCAGACACAAGATACAAAACTTATTATCCCAGAAGAAATGTATTCAGCGGTACCGACCTATGAATGGTATTATTTAATAGTTGTACCCCTTGCAAAACCTTAGCAGAGAGTTATATCCCCTTAGGCTTGATCGGTAGGCGAGGTTATTATTTGGTTTCTGGCAGATCCGATTTTTTTCATGATTGTATTTTAAACTGGAATACTGTTGTATTAATTCTTTACTTTCGATTTAACGCAGAACCCACACCGCTATTATTTATTTAAATGACTTTTTTTTTCTTTTATCAGAGAGAGAGAGAGAGAGAGAGAGAGAGAGAGAGAGAGAGAGAGAGAGAGAGAGAGAGAGAGAGAGCAGAGGGACAATACTGTGTCACCATCTCGACAGCGGCACGGTGGTCCAGGACGCAACATAACCGGACAGGATTCAAACCTATCTGACCTATCTGATGCATCTGGATGACGTATGAGCTGTTATATTTTTTTGTGTGTAGTGACGGCACCAGGCCATGCTGACCGAATCTGTTGTTTTCTAATCTCGACCATGTTTACATGTTTATTTAAGATGAATTATTATAGCTCGATTGTGTTCATGGTCATTTTTTTGTAGATGCCAACCAAGAACGTCCCCCACAGCGTCACACCAACGGGGTTGAAAAATGTTGTGACAGACGTATGTGGTGACAGACGCAGGTGAACACAGCCTGATATTACCATAACGCCTCGTTTCCCTATTCTGATTATAACTGTTGTAACGGGCGAGACAAGAGAAATAACAAGAATAAAATGGCTCAATTATCTGAACAATTTTTTTTGGTCAAACAGATAAACAGTCTTATCCTCTGGTCATCCACCAGGGCAGTTGAACATAAAATATACCTCTGACCAGGGTTGTGGTTACTGGAGGGGGTGGGTGAACGGGGGGGGGATGTGCTGCTGCAGCAATTCATCTGGAGGTGGGAGGGGGGGGAATCGAAGAGAATAATGTTATCTTCAGGTTAGCGTCGAGTCCATTTCTCCGTGTAGCTGACCAAAGGTCTGATCGATAGCTCATTTCCTACCATCATTTAGTGATGGTCACTTGAACGAGCTAGCTGGACAGTTAGAAACAGATAGCTATCAGATAGATTTGACCACGAGCCAGGCAATGCTAACGATTGTTTTCTTTTAAACTACGTGAAAAAAAAATGATACACATTATGTTAAATGTTACTGAAGGATAATTGTTTTCAATCAATGGAGTTCACGTCGCGTCCAATGTACAATAGAACATTAACATACCCTTCTGTTTCTTGCAATCACCCTTCCGTTTCTTGCACATCACCCTTCCGTTTCTTGCAATCACCCTTCCGTTTCTTGCACATCCCCCTTCCGTTTCTTGCACATAACCCTTCCGTTTCTTGCAATCACCCTTCCGTTTCTTGCACATCACCCTTCCGTTTCTTGCAATCACCCTTCCGTTTCTTGCAATCACCCTTCCGTTTCTTGCAATCATCCTTCCGTTTCTTGCACATCACCCTTCCGTTTCTTGCAATCACCCTTCCGTTTCTTGCACATCACCCTTCCGTTTCTTGCCCATCACCCTTCCGTTTCTTGCACATCACCCTTCCGTTTCTTGCAATCACCCTTCCGTTTCTTGCACATCACCCTTCCGTTTCTTGCAATCACCCTTCCGTTTCTTGCAATCATCCTTCCGTTTCTTGCAATCACCCTTCCGTTTCTTGCACATCACCCTTCCGTTTCTTGCAATCACCCTTCCGTTTCTTGCAATCACCCTTCCGTTTCTTGCACATCACCCTTCCGTTTCTTGCAATCACCCTTCCGTTTCTTGCAATCACCCTTCCGTTTCTTGCAATCACCCTTCCGTTTCTTGCAATCACCCTTCTGTTTCTTGCACATCACCCTTCCGTTTCTTGCAATCACCCTTCCGTTTCTTGCACATCACCCTTCCGTTTCTTGCCCATCACCCTTCCGTTTCTTGCACATCACCCTTCCGTTTCTTGCACATCACCCTTCCGTTTCTTGCACATCACCCTTCCGTTTCTTGCACATCACCCTTCCGTTTCTTGCACATCACCCTTCCGTTTCTTGCAATCACCCTTCCGTTTCTTGCAATCACCCTTCCGTTTCTTGCAATCACCCTTCTGTTTCTTGCACATCACCCTTCCGTTTCTTGTAATCACCCTTCCGTTTCTTGCACATCACCCTTCCGTTTCTTGCACATCACCCTTCCGTTTCTTGCCCATCACCCTTCCGTTTCTTGCACATCACCCTTCCGTTTCTTGCACATCACCCTTCCGTTTCTTGCACATCACCCTTCCGTTTCTTGCACATCACCCTTCCGTTTCTTGCAATCACCCTTCCGTTTCTTGCAATCACCCTTCCGTTTCTTGCACATCACCCTTCTGTTTCTTGCACATCACCCTTCTGTTTCTTGCACATCACCCTTCCGTTTCTTGCAATCACCCTTCTGTTTCTTGTACATCACCCTTCCGTTTCTTGCACACCACCCTTCTGTTTCTTGCACACCACCCTTCTGTTTTTTTTTGCACATCAACCTTCTGTTTCTTGCACACAGCCCTTCTGTTTCTTGCACATCACTTAGAATATACCATTTTCACATCATTTCATTCATACTTTAAGCCCCCACCCCCCTTCCACAAATCAGAAAATCTTAAAGTTTCACAAAAACAACAACAAAAGTATGTTAGACTTAAGTTTACAGAATAATGCAATAGTTCTATGTTAGAAAAACCTACAGAAGAATGCAATAGTTCTATGTTTGACTAAAGCCTACAGAAGAATGCAATAGTTCTATGTTAGACTAAAGCCTACAGAAGAATGCAATAGTTCTATGTCTTATATTTTCCAGGGGAGAATCAACACAAGTGAAGAGACTTGCCATTTAGAGTAATTCTTAGTCCCCGGGGGAAGGGTATGGAAATAGTCGATTAGCATAAGTGTCGATCGGGCAGGACGCTTGGGGAATATCTAGAGTGGACTGTACTACTCCTGGGTAGAAGATCTACCAGGTCTGGACCTGTGGATGTGGGTCAAATGTGGTTATCGGACCTGTATATGAGGGTCAAATGTGGATAAGGGACCTTTATATGAGGGTCAAATGTCACACGGGGACATCAAAGCTGTGTATGAGGGTAAATTGTCAAGTGAATACTGTAATTAAGGGTCAAAAGAAGGTCAAATGTCATATTCGGATAACTGACCTGTGAATGAAAGTCAAAAGTCAGACGTGGGCCAAAAAGATGAAAAAAATCCCAGTAAGGGAACCAGTCAAATACTGTATACACACGTCAAATACTGTATACACCAGTCAAATAATGTACTGTACACACCAGTCAAATACTGTATACACCAGTCAAATACTGTACACACCAATCAAATACTGTATACACCAGTCAAATACTGTATACACCAGTCAAATACTGTACACACCAGTCAAATACTGTACACACCAGTCAAATACTGTACACACCAGTCAAATACTGTATACACCAGTCAAATACTGTATACACCAGTCAAATACTGTACACACCAGTCAAATACTGTACACACCAGTCAAATACTGTATACACCAGTCAAATACAGTTTACACAAAAGCGCACCAGTCAAATACTGTATACACTAGTCAAATACTGTATACTCCAGTCAAATACTGTATACACAAGTCAAATACTGTATACACCAGTCAAATACTGTATACACCAGTCAAATACTGTATACACAAGTGTGCACAAGTCAAATACTGTATACACAAGTAAAATACTGTATAGACAAGTCAAATACTGTATACACAAGTGTGGATCAGTCAAATAATGTATACACAAGTCAAATACTGTATACACAAGTGTGCACCAGTCAAATACTGTATACACAATTGTGCACTGAGGTGAGGGCATGCACTGTTGACTCTTCATATAGGGAATTTACTCTTATGTAACCAGAATGTTCAACTCCTTGTCTTTTAGTTTTCTTTCATAGCAATTACAATTGAAAACAAAATCTAAAATAAATTATTAGCGATTCTTCAAAGTAAATAATACGTCTCATGTCTCACTATAAAATGTTTCTAGCTATACAAAGTGTCTTACAATATATTGTGTACCACTATACAAAGTGTCTTACAATATATAGTGTCTTGCAATACAATGTGTCTAGAAATGAAAGTCTTATACATTTTCTTCAATGCAGCCATTCAAAATGAGGTATGTGCTAGTGCCATATCATAGTGAGATATAGCGGTCATTTATTAACATGATTCAACTTACAGATGATAAAATTTTTATTTGTTGGAGAAGATCACATACCAGTTACACATTCAAGGGGGATGGGGGTGGTAATAAACAGCAGCTTATTGCTTGAAAAAAATCAAAACAAACAACAACGAAACAAAGATATAGACTTGTTAATAGACTAATGGTTAAATAGACCGAGAACTATTAAGTATTGTCCGAAAATACCGGATGAAGAGCAAAATGATTAAATGTATTGTCCAAAAACACTGGGATTAAGAGCAAAATGATCAAATGTATTGTCCAAAAACACTGGGATGAAGAACAAAATGATCAAATGTATTGTCCAAAAACACTGGGATGAAGAACAAAATGATCAAATGTATTGTCCAAAAACACTGGGATGAAGAACAAAATGATCAAATGTATTGTCCAAAAACACTGGGATGAAGAACAAAATGATCAAATGTATTGTCCAAAAACACTGGGATGAAGAGCAAAATGTTCTGAAAAATGTCCAGCCTACGAAAATAATGATGACACTCTAGGTTTGTATAATTTGTTTTACAACAATGCAAAATGAGATACCATCAATCTTTAGAAACTAGATTATTTTTCTTTTGGTTACACCGTCTAAACAATACCAACTATTGCTAAATAATGAAAAGTTCTAACTTTGCACTCAATGACGTCATCGTGTTTATATATATATATATATATATATGTGTGTGTGTGTGTGTGTGTGTGTGTTGTACATACAAATGTAAATATAACGTCTGTCGGATGGACATTGTTTGTGTTTTCTATTTGAAATTAAGGCGAGATGTGAGCACATATCTCATTTATCTCTCACCGACTTCTCCTTCTGCCTCTCGGTGAGTAAACAAAATGTATGACACAGTAAACATGTACAGCCACAGATATACACCGACAATGAGGAGGTACACTGTCTGAAGTTTAAAATGAATCCACTTTCTCCATTCACAACTGGCCTACGATTTTCAATAGCCCCCAAATAGAATGCAGCTTAAGAAATAGTTACAAGTTTTAAAACAACATTACATAAGTTGATACATTGAGATGTCCTCAATTGGTATTATATAGAACTATCTACTACTGGGTATTATATCGAACTAACTACTACTGGGTATTATATCGAACTATCTACTACTGGGTATTATATAGAACTAACTACTACTGGGTATTATACAGAACTAACTACTACTGGGTATTATATCGAACTATCTACTACTGGGTATTATATCGAGCTAACTACTACTGGGTATTATATAGAACTATCTACTACTGGGTATTATATCAGCTAACTACTACTGGGTATTATATAGAACTATCTACTACTGGGTATTATATAGAACTATCTACTACTGGTTATTATATCGAACTATCTACTACTGGATATTATATCGAACTATCTACTACTGGGTATTATATCGAACTATCTACTACTGGGTATTATATCGAACTATCTACTACTGGGTATTATATAGAACTAACTACTACTGGGTATTATATAGAACTATCTACTACTGGGTATTATATAGAACTAACTACTACTGGGTATTATATAGAACTATCTACTACTGGGTATTACATCGAACTATCTACTACTGGGTATTATATCGAACTATCTACTACTGGGTATTATATCGAACTATCTACTACTGGGTATTATATCGAACTATCTACTACTGGGTATTATATAGAACTAACTACTACTGGGTATTATATAGAACTAACTACTGCTGGGTATTATATAGAACTATCTACTACTGGGTATTATATAGAACTATCTACTACTGGGTATTATATCGAACTATCTACTACTGGGTATTATATCGAACTAACTACTACTGGGTATTATATCGAACTAACTACTACTGGGTATAATATCTAACTAACTACTACTGGGTATTATATAGAACTATCTACTACTGGGTATTATATCGAACTATCTACTACTGGGTATTATATCGAACTAACTACTACTGGGTATTATATAGAACTAACTACTACTGGGTATTATATAGAACTAACTACTACTGGGTATTATATCGAGCTAACTACTACTGGGTATTATATCGAGCTAACTACTACTGGGTATTATATCGAGCTAACTACTACTGGGTATTATATAGAACTAACTACTACTGGGTATTATACAGAACTAACTACTACTGGGTATTATACAGAACTAACTACTACTGGGTCTTATATCGAGCTAACTACTACTGGGTATTATATCGAAATAACTACTACTGGGTATTATATAGAACTAACTACTACTGGGTATTATATAGAACTAACTACTACTGGGTATTATATAGAACTATCTACTACTGGGTATTATATAGAACTAACTACTACTGGGTATTATATAGAACTAACTACTACTGGGTATTATATAGAACTAACTACTACTGGGTATTATATAGAGCTAACTACTACTGGGTATTATATCGAACTAACTACTACTGGGTATTACATAGAACTAACTACTACTGGGTATTATATAGAACTAACTACTACTGGGTATTATATCGAACTATCTACTACTGGGTATATATAGAACTATCTACTACTGGGTATTATATCGAACTAACTACTACTGGGTATTATATAGAACTATCTACTACTGGGTATTATATAGAACTAACTACTACTGGGTATTATATCGAGCTAACTACTACTGGGTATATATAGAACTATCTACTACTGGGTATTATATCGAACTAACTACTACTGGGTATTATATAGAACTAACTACTACTGGGTATTATACAGAACTAACTACTACTGGGTATTATATCGAGCTAACTACTACTGGTTATTATATCGAACTATCTACTACTGGATATTATATCGAACTATCTACTACTGGGTATTATATCGAACTATCTACTACTGGGTATTATATCGAACTATCTACTACTGGGTATTATATAGAACTAACTACTACTGGGTATTATATAGAACTATCTACTACTGGGTATTATATAGAACTAACTACTACTGGGTATTATATAGAACTATCTACTACTGGGTATTACATCGAACTATCTACTACTGGGTATTATATCGAACTATCTACTACTGGGTATTATATCGAACTATCTACTACTGGGTATTATATCGAACTATCTACTACTGGGTATTATATAGAACTAACTACTACTGGGTATTATATAGAACTAACTACTGCTGGGTATTATATAGAACTATCTACTACTGGGTATTATATAGAACTATCTACTACTGGGTATTATATCGAACTATCTACTACTGGGTATTATATCGAACTAACTACTACTGGGTATTATATCGAACTAACTACTACTGGGTATAATATCTAACTAACTACTACTGGGTATTATATAGAACTATCTACTACTGGGTATTATATCGAACTATCTACTACTGGGTATTATATCGAACTAACTACTACTGGGTATTATATAGAACTAACTACTACTGGGTATTATATAGAACTAACTACTACTGGGTATTATATCGAGCTAACTACTACTGGGTATTATATCGAGCTAACTACTACTGGGTATTATATAGAACTAACTACTACTGGGTATTATACAGAACTAACTACTACTGGGTATTATACAGAACTAACTACTACTGGGTCTTATATCGAGCTAACTACTACTGGGTATTATATCGAAATAACTACTACTGGGTATTATATAGAACTAACTACTACTGGGTATTATATAGAACTAACTACTACTGGGTATTATATAGAACTATCTACTACTGGGTATTATATAGAACTAACTACTACTGGGTATTATATAGAACTAACTACTACTGGGTATTATATAGAACTAACTACTACTGGGTATTATATAGAACTAACTACTACTGGGTATTATATCGAACTAACTACTACTGGGTATTACATAGAACTAACTACTACTGGGTATTATATAGAACTAACTACTACTGGGTATTATATCGAACTATCTACTACTGGGTATATATAGAACTATCTACTACTGGGTATTATATCGAACTAACTACTACTGGGTATTATATAGAACTATCTACTACTGGGTATTATATAGAACTAACTACTACTGGGTATTATATCGAGCTAACTACTACTGGGTATATATAGAACTATCTACTACTGGGTATTATATCGAACTAACTACTACTGGGTATTATATAGAACTAACTACTACTGGGTATTATACAGAACTAACTACTACTGGGTCTTATATCGAGCTAACTACTACTGGGTATTATATCGAAATAACTACTACTGGGTATTATATAGAACTAACTACTACTGGGTATTATATAGAACTAACTACTACTGGGTATTATATAGAACTATCTACTACTGGGTATTATATAGAACTATCTACTACTGGGTATTATATAGAACTAACTACTACTGGGTATTATATAGAACTAACTACTACTGGGTATTATATAGAACTAACTACTACTGGGTATTATATAGAACTAACTACTACTGGGTATTATATAGAACTAACTACTACTGGGTATTATATCGAACTAACTACTACTGGGTATTACATAGAACTAACTACTACTGGGTATTATATAGAACTAACTACTACTGGGTATTATATCGAACTATCTACTACTGGGTATATATAGAACTATCTACTACTGGGTATTATATCGAACTAACTACTACTGGGTATTATATAGAACTATCTACTACTGGGTATTATATAGAACTATCTACTACTGGAGATGTTTTCAGTGTGCTCTTTCTACCTCTCCCCACCCAATATTCTCGGCAGCTACGCCTCTTGAGGTATCAGGGAGGACATGGAAGTCTCAGGGATTAAAACTCATAATCTGCTCCGCACATGACACAATATGTTGACTCACTTAGTAACTAGCCACAAACAAAGGTAACATTGCACAATATGTTGACTCACTTAGTAACTAGCCACAAACAAAGGTAACATTGCACAATATGTTGACTCACTTAGTAACTAGCCACAAACAAAGGTAACATTGCACAATATGTTGACTCACTTAGTAACTAGCCACAAACAAATATAACAAGACAGCAAATGTTGACTGAACTATATCAGCATATCAAGACACAAAAAATGTTGACTCACATAATTACGAGCCAGGTCAGGGTGGTCCTTTTCAATGCCATCATCCAGTATGGTCACAACTACACCTTTCCCGGTATAACCCATATCCCAGGCCTTCAGTACATTCATGTCCAGACCGCTGCCACGGTTCTGAAAGGAAAGTGATAACATATACATATATACGTATACATAACGTAAGAAGATATCAAAGGAAAAAAGTTAAGTGTTGTACAATTACAGGCAGTCTTGTATTAGAAGCTATTCGATATTGTTTACACCATTACACATTACATAATCCAATCCTGTATGTCATTGGAATGTATGTTTTCATCACAAAGGAACACATTTATGCCACCCAATCAAAAACCTGCACAAGTCATACAAAACAACAACACTCTACAGCCAAAGACTGAAATATTTTCACGATGATGTCAAGCATTTCTTTCATTACGCAAGTGTTATGAATTTTTGTTGATGGCACCTGATACGTACCACCTGTATAACTATGTCAATTGGCACTCCACTTCTACAGGTGGTCCCCGACCCCTCACAATACATGTGATTTACCCTCGTACAGAAATGAATACAGGGCGGGGTGAGGAGTTAACAGCAAACAAACAACAACAAGACAATGTTCAATTAAAAAAAAATAACTAAAAAAAGAAACAAGAAGTGGCATCTGCACTCATTGGCCCAATTGACACCTAATTTAAACATTCCCACATGCCCAATATACATCTAATTTAGGCAAACATGCCCAATATGCATCTAATTTAGGCAAACATGCCCAATATACATCTAATTTAGGCAAACATGCCCAATATACATCTAATTTAGACAAACGTTTATAAATTCATCTATATAAATAATAGCGGTGTGGATTCCGCATTATATCGAAAGTAAAGAATTAATAGGACAGTATTCCAATTTAAAATACAATCATGAACAAATCGGATCTGCCCGATACCAAAAATAACCTAGCCTACCGATCAAGCCTAAGGGGATATAACTCTATGCAAAGGTTTTGCAGGGTACAGCCAGTACAATAAATACTTCAAATGCCCCACAAGGTGACTCAATGAAGTGATCTGTGTTGACGCTGATACGTTGAATGACTAGAGCCCATCAACAATAAAAAACAACAACAATAACAACAAAAAACTAACGCAATTACTACATAACAATCAGTCTTGATAACATCACTAACTGATTGTACACTTTGAAAATATCAGGTTTAGCATTAAACCGTCAGCATGTCGGTATCGAGTATTGTGTCAATGTGTGTGGCCCATAGACAACTGACAGGAAAGAGACCCATACATTATCGCGTGCACCCCATCCCCCTCCCTCTCCTCATGGAATGCGAGAGACCTATCAGTAAAGGTTTAAAAAAAAAGGCACATGTGTGTGTGTGTGTGGGGGGGGGGGCTAGTTAGTTTATAATCAAAATAAACTTCATCACCATAATTACTTCAAACCACAGAAGAAATGTTCTATTTTTAAAGATCATGACATTTTGTCGCATTTTATCGCAATGGTATTTCTTTTTTTTAATCCACCATCCCAAAATGGACATTTTTTTACTACCCAAAATGTCTATTTTTTTTTACTAAACTGTATCCATACAAAAAAACAAACCTCAAACTTCTACAAACTATTCAATACTTTTTGAGACCACACACACACACACACCAACACAGTAACACACTTCATTTCACTGGTCTCCTGGTTTCCACCCTCCATGACCCTTGGGGGTCCACCCCTACGAGTTCATCCAATGCACGGACCGTTCAGTCATCATTCATCAACACCGCCACAAGACAGTGACATAATGAAGGTTTCTAGCAACATGGCGGCGATACTTCTTCCAGAGTTGATGGGAGCCGGTGGTGGGGGGGGGGGGAGACACACATAACAAAAACAAGAGCCGCAATTGTGACGTGTGAATCCAATGGCACGAGAAAAGAAACATCGGAGCGGAAAGAAGGCAATGTTGACTCAAGTGAAGTGAGTGGGGTTAATGTCAGATGACTTCAAAGTTTGATGGAGACATTCAGTCTGTTCCACTCCAGACAATGCTACAGGATAAACAAAGCACTGTTCAATAAGACAATACTGTACTCCCACCACCGTCGTACACACATACTGTAGCCTATCTATCTGCCCTCCTGTCTAGCCTACCAACTTCAAATAACAAGTAAAGAGCTACAAACAGAAACGCCATGTCCTAAAGAGCTACAAACACAAACGTCATGTACTAAAGAGCTACAAACACAAACGTCATGTCCTAAAGAGCTACACACACAAACGTCATGTCCTAAAGAGCTACAAACACAAACGTCATGTACTAAAGAGCTACAAACACAAACGTCATGTACTAAAGAGCTACACACACACACGTCATGTCCTAAAGAGCTACAAACACAAACGTCATGTACTAAAGAGCTACAAACACAAACGTCATGTACTAAAGAGCTACAAACACAAACGCCATGTACTAAAGAGCTACAAACACAAACGGCATGTCCTAAAGAGCTACAAACACAAACGTCATGTACTAAAGAGCTAAAAACAAATGCGTCAAGTAATATCGAGCTACAAACACAAGCGTCATGTAATATCGAGCTACAAACACAAGCGTCATGTAATATCGAGCTACAAACACAAGCGTCATGTAATATCGAGCTACAAACACAGGCGTCATGTAATAACGAGCTACAAACACAAACGTCGTTAAATAACGAGCTACAAACACAAGCGTCATGTTCAGGCGTCTGTGTACATGACAAGTAAATATTGAGATTCCCAGAACAACGCCGCTACACTTGGCGTGTCAACTGATTACACTCACACACCAGTCCCCTTGGGACATGAAACAATCTGACGATACACCTGGCAGTCCTACAGCGCGCACGCACGCACGCACACACATCGAGTTGTTCAGAACTATCAACTAGCCATCGAAAGATGGACATGCGGTCTACATTATTTGTTTGAATTGTTTTTTTTTTTTAAACGATGCACATGAACAACCCAAATACTGACATTGGGAAAGCCAAAGACAAAGAAATTAGAAAAGTTGAAACTAGACCCCATTGAAATTTTAACCATAGATAGGGTTGCCATATTTTTTCACGGACCAACCGGGACAGTTCTGTCTTTTTTACTTTAGGTTTAGGGAATTCGGTTCCGGGGGGGGGGGGGAGTTATGAAAGCAGTAATGTAAAAAACACTTAAAATATAGAATAGATAATCTTTGTTATTTTATTCATAATGGTACACAAACATGATATTTTTACAAAACAAAACAGTTTTCTACATGTTGTACCACTCGTATTTTTCACTTCTGTAAATTTGTATTACTGTGTTACTTACCAAAATGTTACTGATCACACAAGAGCAGATTAATCATTCTCTGATCTAATAATTTTGCTCAATTATTTCCAAGAAACTGTGCTCTGAATCTAAACCGGGACAATTTCAACAATCGGGCGGGACACCGGGACAACCCAGTATACCCGGGACTGTCCCGGCGAAACCGGGACGTATGGCAAGTCTAACCATAGACATGCATAAAGGGACACCATTCTTGGAAATAACAAACAATAACAACACAAACAACAACAAAAAAAATATGTACATAGCCACCACAGATTAGATATTTTTTAATATACAATCTGTGATAACCACCATACTTAAAGAACATCGAAACACTACTGCATATTCAACTATAATTTTAGAACATCGAAACATTACTGCATATTCAACTAGAATTTTAGAACATCGAAACACTACTGCCTATTCAACTAGAATTTTAAGGTGGCAACTTTCACAATACGGGAATATCCGTTTTGCGCATAAACTCATCGGGTTCACTTATATATATGTATGGTGTATCCTTTACATCTATGGGTGTATCCAATACATTCAAAAGTTTACGTCAAAAGATCATACAATGTGAGACCCACTTTATGGAGGATTCGGACGTAAATCAACGCTGGGCAAAATAATAATAAAAAAAAGAGAAGAATTAATTAATGATAAGAAAAACGCGCGAAACGTTATTTATTTTTTTTTCCTTTTCTTCCAATAAAATACACTTTTATTTTCCCGCTGACTTCTGTCAGGGGTGGAACCACAATGGAAGGTGAAATGAACAACGTTCCCCAATTTGTCTACAAAAAAAAAAATAATTCTACAACAGCTCCACAGCTTTGTTTCTCTCTACAGTTCCTTCTTGACAGGCGGGACACCTGAGAGTGAGCAGGATTGAAGGGGCTGTGTTGGTTAGGATGGGGGTGGGGGGGGTGGAGGAAGGTAAAATTTACGGTCTAGAACAAGAGCAGGTGAAAGATGTAGACCTTCGTGTTGGGTTTTGTCCCCCCTGGTTAATGGGAAATAATGCTTTCGTTAGGGTCAATTATGTTCATTGTAAAAACAATGACAGGTCGCGCTGTTAATTAAACTTTAATGTCGTCTGCTTAATAAAGGGGTGGTGTAAGCGTTTAATGCCATTCAAGTCGGATCACGACCTCGAGAAGATTCAATTCAGTTGAATCGATTCTTCAACGCACATGATTACTTTGTACATATTCACAATGTGCAATATGTCATGTTTATAATTAATTATTTTCTTCTTGTTTAGATGACGACATGTACTAAGACTTTGAAACTCTGTTCAAATGCAGCCATAGGTGAGATTTCTTGCAACCATCTGACACATGATATCGACTTGAGGCTGGCCAACTTTTGATCAATACATTATTACAGAAATGCAAAAAGGTGGACCCCCCGGGGGGGGGGAAGGGGTATTATGATCCGCTCGCCATAAAAAAATTTTTTCAGGTGCATTCAACTTTAATAGTGGGACGGATGGCCGAGTGGTGTAGATACTCGACTGTTGACCTGAGAGTCCTGGGTTCGAACCTCGGTGAGGCCCATGGAATTTTTCCAGGTGAAATTCAGTGCAAATTCGTCCCATAAGTCCACCCAGCTTTAAATGGGTACCTGACTTAAGTTGGGGAAGTAAAGGCGGCTGGGCGTTGTGCTAACCACACAATCCCTTTATATGCTGAGATTATAGAAACAGATGAATTCTACACTTCATCTGCCCCGATGGCCCATTAGGGCTAAGGGAACTTTACTTACTACTTTATTCAACTTTAATACATTTTTTTTAGACAACTGTACTTTTGACTAATGAGGATCTATTAACCTAAAGAAGAATTTCATTGTTAACCCATTTAAGACAACTGTTCACTGTTTGCCGACCTCTGGGATTAGATGGAACAATGAGGAAGCCGATACAAAACATCTAAATAGACCGAAATGTGTGCACAAACAAGTGAACATAAACAGAATGAGTGATGCGGAGAAACGTTACACAGAAACTATCAATAAACAGTTTCAGAAGAAAAGTTTGTTGTAATCAAATTCAATAAACAAAATACAGAAATAAACATGGACGGTAGCTAGATGGTATCAACTCTGAACTTTCCCAGACCAACATCATTGGGTTTATCTAAACTTTAATATCAGGAGCTGCCATCCAGATTTCTGAGCCATCAGGCAAAAGGTAAAGTGGTGGAGGGGAGAGAGAGAGAGAGAGAAAATAAGGGTGAGTGGGGCAGATGGCTGAGGGTAGAGGAAAGTGGGTGGAGGTGAGGAAGAAATCAAGAAATATTCATTGAAATTACACGGGTGGGGGTGGGGGGGGGAGAAGGGAGGACGACTGGGTGGAGTTAACAGGTAAGTTCAACGATGCCAGAAACTGTTCCATATTTAGAGACTTACCTTGAAGCCGACCACAGAGAGTTTAATGTGGCCTCCAACCATCAACATAGCCACACTCGAGCGTAGCCACACACCCCAGCCACCCACACAAGCAGTAACACACACGCACACACACACCCCAGCCACCCACACAAGCAGTAACACACACACACAGTCCCCACACAAAGTCACAGAAAGCTCCACAGATACAGTCTCACACACACAGCTCCATACGTAGCTCCACAGATACAGTCTCACACTCACAGCTCCATGCGTTGCTCCACAGATACAGTCTCACACACACAGCTCCATACGTAGCTCCACAGATACAGTCTCACACACACAGCTCCATACGTGGCTCCACAGATACAGTCTCACACACACAGCTCCATACGTAGCTCCACAGATACAGTCTCACACACACAGCTCCATACGTAGCTACACAGACACAGTCTCACACACGCAGCTCCATACGTAGCTCCACAGATACAGTCTCACACACACTGCTCCATACGTAGCTCCACAGATACAGTCTCACAGACACAGCTCTTTAAGTAGCTCCACACAGCTCCACAGATACAGTCTCATACAGCTCCATACGTAGCTACACATATACAGTCTCATACAGCTCCATACATATCTACACACAGCTCCAGTCACACAATTTGTTTCATTATTTTACATTCCTAATTGAAATTTAATTTTTTAGACTTACTCGGGCCCCGGTCGAATCATGGCCCTTGGCTCAGTGCCTACTGTACATAAAGGATAAGTAACAGTTTAAACAGAGGTTGAACCTCGGGTGAAGTATTGTTTCCTAATAAATATAACAAGTAACAATTACAATCAATGCTGCACCGTACAAATATCTAGTAAGTCATGACCAGAAAAAGTATATGGAGTGATAAAACAAACAATCCAAGATATAACGAGAGCACCAGCAGGTCACAGGCCTAAACAAAATGAATTATTCCGTTCATTATCTCTTAATGCAGAATAAAACACCTGGCTCATTACATTCTTCTTTTATTTGGTTCATATTTTTATTTTGAAGTGTCGGATGGAAAAAAAAAACAGAGAAGGGATTTAATCAGGTAAGAAATATACCAAATATATATATATATATATATATATATATATATATATATATATATATATATATATATATATAAATAAACTACTGGTTCAGTTAGAAGATGAAAAAAAAATATATATTGATGTCATTAGAGATTAATATTTGTGCTAAACAGCAGTCGACAATTAAAACTCTGACTTGCCAATGTTATTTAACAGTGTTATTTGTGTAGGCAATATGTTGGGGTCTGTTGAACAGAGTATTATTGATGATTATGTTAAACGTAGTATAACTGATGTTTACATAAAACGATTAATTTATTGATGATTGTATAAAACGAGATAATATGTTGTTTAGAAGCTTTGATGTTTGTTGAACGAAGTATTTAGGCGTTTGTGTTGAAAGAAGTTTTATTATTGCTGCGTGTGTTCACGAAGTATTATTATTGCTGCGTGTGTTCACTAAGTATTATTATTGCTGCGTGTGTTAACGAAGTATTATTATTGCTGCGTGTGTTCACTAAGTATTATTATTGCTGCGTGTGTTCACGAAGTATTATTATTGCTGCGTGTGTTCACGGAATATTATTATTGCTGCGTGTGTTCACGAAGTATTACTATTGCTGCGTGTGTTGAGGAAGTATTATTATTGCTGCGTGTGTTCACGAAGTATTATTATTGCTGCGTGTGTTGAGGAAGTATTATTGGTGGGTGGGTGTTAACGATGTACTATTGCTGTTGAATGTGGAACTCTTATAAAGTGTATCGAACGAATTATTTTGCTGTGTTGTGTTAAACAAAATATAACACAAGTATGTGTCTAACAAAGCATTAAACGATACATTATTGTACCTGTATTTGAGTACATTACAGAAGTACTTAGAATACCTCAAGAAACGAGACTCGTAAAGTGAGTTACATTGAATGTGTCGACTGGCACCACCTGACCAGATGTGATTTCTCAACAATTCGGTAACTTTAGTCAGAAACAGATGTACTATAAAACAAAAAAGTCAATTAAGATTAGATGAATGTGCTCAATAATTTGTTTGATATGTCTAAAAGATTTATTTTTTTTGTCTAAACAATGTGATTGGTATTCATACACATTACTGAATATTTTGGTTTAGATTACCAAAAAAAAAAAAACAACAAAAAGAACATAAATATTGTCGGTGAAAGTACGTAGTTGTTTAAAGTTGTCTACGGCCTGTGTTGAAATGAATGTGGCACTAGAGGGTAGAGCGATGACATTGAATGGATGATCCCAGCACTAATTTTGTAATCACTTGTCATGAGTGTAAAGTACTACATGAATTACTGCACATACACACACTTCCAAAGAGCATGACCAACTGGACATGCTGGACAAGTGTATGACATGCTGGGCAACTTCATGACACACTGCACGGCTAATTGACATACTGCACACTCTAAGAGCCTACAGGACGTTTCTCCCTGGCTCTCTGAATTACTGCAGAACGTAGACACCAGCCTACATATTGCAACAAACATTTGCTATCATTCTATTTCCTGCGATAGGCCGTGATAGACGAAATAGCCATGTTAAAAAAATTAGAAAAAAGAAAAAATAATTTCTTCTCGGAATCCTATGTCGGCAGATAAGACAAGTGAAATATACAGCACAAGTGTTCCAAGTCTGTAGGGGAACTCAAGATTAGGTAGATCACATTGAAACAAAACAACAACCAACCAATGGGATTAAATCAACGGTCAGAAGGTAGGCCACGATGTGATGATACTGTTGGCCAGAAAGCAAATAACAGTTGTTGTTATTATATTTGTGTGTGTGCGTGTGTATGTGTGTGTATGAGTGTGTGTGTGTGTAAAGATGGAGTTTAAAAAAAATATTAAGAAAAAAAGCGAAGCTATAAACATTTGTAGGTGAGTGGGTTGATTTGAACGCTCAACAAAGTTTGTGTGGGTGAAGGCGAGACGAGTGAGGGTGTATTTATAGAGCAGTGGAATGGTACAATAGTTGATGTCTATCGAGGAATGAGTTCTATTCTCTTTGTTACTCAACACACACTACGAGGCTCATCTGATACAGTAATTTGATCTTTGAGGTCCTTTGTGTTGACTGTTTTTGTTACTCAACACACACTACGAGGCTCATCTGATACAGTAATTTGATCTTTGAGGTCCTTTGTGTTGACTGTTTTTGTTACTCAACACACACTACGAGGCTCATCTGATACAGTAATTTGATCTTTGAGGTCCTTTGTGTTGACTGTTTTTGTTACTCAACACACACTACGAGGCTCATCTGATACAGTAATTTGATCTTTGAGGTCCTTTGTGTTGACTGTTTTTGTTACTCAACACACACTACGAGGCTCATCTGATACAGTAATTTGATCTTTGAGGTCCTTTGTGTTGACTGTTTTTGTTACTCAACACACACTACGAGGCTCATCTGATACAGTAATTTGATCTTTGAGGTCCTTTGTGTTGACTGTTTTTGTTACTCAACACACACTACGAGGCTCATCTGATACAGTAATTTGATCTTGGACGCCCTTTGTGTTGACTGTTTTTGTTACTCAACACACACTACCAGGCTCATCTGATACAGTAATTTGATCTTGGACGCCCTTTGTTTTGTTTGTTTTTTTTCCAGTAAAAAACAAAACCAAACAATTCTGTTGTCTCGTTCTTTAAACTTAATTTACTATGTACAACAAAACAGACTCTCAATAAATGTTCTAAGCTCAAAGAAACAAAAGTGGACATTTTTTTTTTAAACTTATGTGTGCGATTCGGTAAACATATTGCAATCCTTTATCAAACTGTATCACTATGAATTGTATGGTTGAACTATTTTACTAATAATATACCATACTTTTATTTTTAGCTTTTTTTTTGTTTGAGTCCAGTATATTTAATGGACGTAAAATAAGTGACTCATACATGCTTTTGTTAGCCTGTGTTAAAAATATGACGAAATACATGTACAAAAACAACAACATTTGATCAGCATACAACTCAGGTGTACAAAAATAGAAATCTATTACTAAACATATATGTACGAGTATACACAGATATACACATTTTATTAGTATCTGATACGAGTATACACAGATGTACACATTTTATTAGTACCTGATACGAGTATACACAGATATACACATTTTATTAGTGCCTGATACGAGTATACACAGATGTACACCTTTAATAAGTACCTGATACGAGTATACACAGATATACACCTTTAATAAGTATCTGATACGAGTATACACAGATATACACATTTTATTAGTATCTGATACGAGTATACACAGATATACACATTTTATTAGTATTTGATACGAGTATACACAGATATACACATTTTATTAGTATCTGATACGAGTATACACAGATGTACACATATAATTAGTATCTGAAGTGAGTATCAGAGTCAAAATTAATGAACAAGACATAAATCCAACTGGACCAAGTCCACTAACCCGTTCATGAATCTGTTCGGGTGATTTGGTATTGCCCGCATTAACAGATCTCTTTCTCGTCTTAATCTCGCGCCGAGTCTTAACTCCTGCATTAAAATAATGACTTCCTCCTGGCGGGACAGTTTTATGGTGCACTTTCTGTACCGTCATAGAGGTCGCAATGGTCAGAACAGCATCACGTGGGGTGTGTGGAGGGGGGGGGGTTAAAGGGTTTATCAAATTATATATGACTTCACCGAGACAGACATACATGATCCTACATAAGACTGCAATGAGAAGATGTTAGAAAATGCATTCAAAATGATGTTACAGTTGGTTTCCCTCTGCCCACCACGTAGTAGAACGTTCAGAATAAAACATTCACAAAATTCAAGTATGACACACAGTAGCCCAAAATATATGATATTTAAAAAAAAAATCCAAATTAATGGCAAACATTATAACTTCTGTAATGAAAAGAAAAACATAAAACATAAAAAGACAAATAAAGTCTGTATAATATGATCACGAACAAAAAAAAATGTAAGGTGATCTTCAGCGTAACGGGGCTAGTAAAAACACCTTCTTGATTCCATATGTGTTATATTGACGATAAAATGCCCATAACTCTGTTATACATGGCTGGGTATTAAAAGTCGTAAAATTGTAGCGCAATAAAAAAAAAAACCAACATAGACCATAACACTTGAATCTATTCCGCTCCGCTGAAGGATTAACCTAAATCTCCGCGGGTAAAGTAGTAAGACTAATCTGGATGAAGACAGTCACAGTTTGTGGTTCTGGGGGTGGTACTTTGTTATACACTTGCAGCCAACAAGCGGCCCAGAGAGTCATACCGTCGAAATAAAAGCAACAGAAAGAAAACAAATAACCCAGCACTAATATATGCACTGCACACGGGACAATTGTAATATATGTACTGCACACGGTACTAGTGTAATATATGTACTGCACACGGTACTAGTGTAATATATGCACTGCACACGGGACAATTGTAATATATGTACTGCACACGGTACTAGTGTAATATATGTACTGCACACGGGACTATTGTAATATATGTACTGCACACGGGACTATTGTAATATATGTACTGCACACGGGACTATTGTAATATATGTAGTGCACACGGGACTATTATAATATATGTACTGCTCACGGGACTATTGTAATATATGTACTGCACACGGCACTATTGTAATATATGTACTGCACACGGGACTATTGTAATATATGTACTGCACACGGGACTATTGTAATATATGTACTGCACACGGGACTATTGTAATATATGTACTGCACACGGGACTATTGTAATATATGTACTGCACACGGGACTATTGTAATATATGTACTGCAGACGTGGGACTATTATTGTGATATATGTACTGTCACACGGGATTATTGTAATATATGTACTGCACACGGGACTATTGTAATATATGTGTACTGCACACGGGACTATTGTAATATATAAACTGCACGGGATTCTAATTATTAATATATGTACTGCACACATGACTATTGTAGTATAATGTACTACACACCGACTATTGTAATATATGTACTGCACACGGGACTATTGTAATTATTTTATGATTACAAACACATTCTTATTAGGCTGTCAACTTTGAACCCCAAACTGTTTAATCATTTTAACCCAGCGACATTTTCAAGTGCTTACAGTACATTGTTTTTTCTTGTGGCGGACCCGACTGTAAACAATGTGGTCCAGACAGAAAGTCGAAATAGCCTATAACAGTTTTTTCATCAAATCTTGGGTTGCAATATATGTACTTTTAAACAATAACATACTCAACTTTCCGTCTAGTGGGTTAATTAAGGCAAACAAAATCCTGGCAGCTGCCCCCCCTATCAGTGTAAATATCCAAAGTAAAGGTTCTCGTTTTTAAAATTCATACACAAAACATGATCCAGACATTTGAGCAATACTTACATCAGTACACAATGAATTAGTCCAGTGGTACACATTGAATTAGACCAGTGGTACACAATGAATTAGACCAGTGGTACACAATGAATTAAACCAGTGGTACACAATGAATTAAACCAGTGGTACACAATGAATTAGACCAGTGGTACACAATGAATTAGACCAGTGGTACACAATGAATTAGACCAGTGGTACACAATGAATTAGACCAGTGGTACACAATGAATTAGACCAGTGGTACACAATGAATTAAACCAGTGGTACACAATGAATTAAACCAGTGGTACACAATGAATTAGACCAGTGCTTCTCGTGTTGGTCGCGAGCTGATTTCGCCAAAAATTTAAATAATTTCACAAACGTAAATATATGCAATTCATTTTAGCTTTTCTTAAAAAAAAAAAAACTATTTAAAAAAATTTTTTTATAAGTGTCGGGTGAAGACCGAACAGGTTTTATGGTGGGTCGCCGGGCTAAGACCGAACAAGTTTTATGGTGGGTCGCCGGGACAAGACCGAACAAGTTTTATGGTGGGTCGCCGGGACAAGACCGAACAAGTTTTATGGTGGGTCGCCGGGCTAAGACCGAACAAGTTTTTATGGTGGGTCGCCGGGCTAAGACCGAACAAGTTTTATGGTGGGTCGCCGGGCTAAGACCGAACAAGTTTTATGGTGGGTCGCCGGGCTAAGACCGAACAAGTTTTATGGTGGGTCGCCGGGCTAAGACCGAACAAGTTTTATGGTGGGTCGCCGGGCTAAGACCGAACAAGTTTTATGGTGGGTCGCCGGGCTAAGACCGAACAAGTTTTATGGTGGGTCGCCGGGCTAAGACCGAACAAGTTTTATGGTGGGTCGCCGGGCTAAGACCGAACAAGATTTATGGTGGGTCGCCGGGCTAAGACCGAACAAGTTTTATGGTGGGTCGCCGAGGCTAAGACCGAACAAGATTTATGGTGGGTCGCCGGGCTAAGACCGAACAGGTTTTATGGTGGGTCGCCGGGCTAAGACCGAGCAAGTTTTATGGTGGGTCGCCGGGCTAAGACCGAACAAGTTTTATGGTGGATCGCCGGGCTAAGACCGAACAAGTTTTTTGGTGGGTCGCCGGGCTAAGACCGAACAAGTTTTATGGTGGGTCGCCGGGCTAAGACCGAGCAAGTTTTATGATGGGTCGCCGGGCTAAGACCGAACAAGTTGTATGGTGGGTCGCCGGGCTAAGACCGAACAAGTTTTATGGTGGGTCGCCGGGCTAAGACCGAGCAAGTTTTATGGTGGGTCGCCGGGCTAAGACCGAACAAGTTTTATGGGTGGGTCGCCGGGCTAAGACCGAACAAGTTTTATGGTGGGTCGCCGGGCTAAGACCGAACAAGTTTTATGGTGGGTCGCCGGGCTAAGACCGAACAAGTTTTATGGTGGGGTCGCCGGGCTAAGACCGAACAAGTTTTATGGTGGGTCGCCGGGCTAAGACCGACCAAGTTTTATGGTGGGTCGCCGGGCTAAGACCGAACAAGTTTTATGGTGGGTCGCCGGGCTAAGACCGAACAAGTTTTATGGTGGGTCGCCGGGCTAAGACCGAACAGGTTTATGGTGGGTCGCCGGGCTAAGACCGAACAGGTTTATGGTGGGTCGCCGGGCTAAGACCGAACAGGTTTATGTGGTCGCCGGAAGGCTAGAACGAGCCGAACAAGTTTTATGGTGGGTCGCCGGGCTGGAGACCGAGACAGTTTTTATGGTGGGTCGCCGGGCTAAGACCGAACAGGTTTTATGGTGGGTCGCCGGGCTAAGACCGAACAGGTTTTATGGTGGGTCGCCGGGCTAAGACCGAACAACGGGTTTTATGGTGGGTCGCCGGGCTAAGACCGAACAGGTTTTATGGTGGGTCGCAAGGCTAGACCGAACAGGTTTTATGGTGGGTCGCCGGGCTAAGACCGAGCAAGTTTTATGGTGGGTCGCCGGGCTAAGACCGAGCAAGTTTTATGGTGGGTCGCCGGGCTAAGACCGAACAGTTTTATGGTGGGTCGCCGGGCTACAGACCGAACAAGTTTTATGGTGGGTCGCCGGGCTAAGACCGAACAAGTTTTATGGTGGGTCGCCGGGCTAAGACCGAACAAGTTTTATGGTGGGTCGCCGGGCTAAGACCGAACAAGTTTTATGGTGGGTCGCCGGGCTGGACGAACAAAGTTTTTATGGTGGTCATGGTACAAAACCGAACAGAAGTTTTATGGTGGTCCTTAAGACCGAACAAGTTTTATGGTGGGTCGCCGGGCTAAGACCGAACAAGTTTTATGTGGTGGGTCGCCGGGCTAAGACCGAACAAGTTTTATGGTGGGTCGCCGGGCTAAGACCGAACAAGTTTTATGGTGGGTCGCCGGGCTAAGACCGAACAAGTTTTATGGTGGGTCGCCGGGCTAAGACCGAACAAGTTTTATGGTGGGTCGCCGGGCTAAGACCGAACAAGTTATATGGTGGGTCGCCGGGCTAAGACCGAACAAGTTTTATGGTGGGTCGCCGGGCTAAGACCGAACAAGTTTTATGGTGGGTCGCCGGGCTAAGACCGAACAAGTTTTATGGTGGATCGCCGGGCTAAGACCGAACAAGTTTTATGGTGGGTCGCCGGGCTAAGACCGAACAAGTTTATGGTGGGTCGCCGCAAATTTCAAAAGTTTGAGAACCGCTAACCTAGACCCCCTCACCCCAAGACACCATTATCCAGAACTCAGAGACCAATGTACACATCTTTTGTTTAAAAAAACAACAACAACAACACTTCAATAAGTGAGTCTCTACAATAAACCCGTTGAGTCTATTCAGTCTTAACACCCTTAGACCCATCCCCAATTGCAAAACGCATAATTTCAAGACACCAGAGTATAATCATTCAACAACACAAAAACAATGTTTATTTTAAATGGACGTTGTACACAAGAAGACACAGAAAGATGCCAACTAAAAGACGTGAACTGACAACGTCATTGTTCTGGTCTGTGGTTTATTTGTTTTATTTACCTGGACGCTTTGAATTGAAAAAAAAAAGGAATTTAAAAAGGCCAGAGAGTTTCACATTGATAAAATAAAGAGGGAGATGATGAGATAAATACAGTCAGTGTTGTAAGTAAACACAGTGCAGATAAAACAGGTGGTGGTGGGCGCTGAGGGTTGGCGGGTTCCAATAGCTGGCACCACCATCATGGATTAAGGTGTGTTAGGGGAGGGGTGGGGGATGCAAGGAGATTTTGGAACTTTTCAGTTCAATTACTAAGAATTAGCGAGGGGAAGAAACTCCAACTTAACGTATCCCCCCCTCCCCCATGCTTGCTGTAGAACCACTCTGCGTTGTAAACCAGGCGAAAGCACTTTACCTGTGAATTTACTCCAGACAATTCTGTATCACTTCATATTGTCTTTAGTGAAAGCATTTCACACTGATAAAACAGTGCACTGAATGATAATGAGTCAATTTTACGTCGTCTACATAACGAAAACATGTTACGTCGTCTACATAACGAAACCGTTTCGTATTTGTCTACATAATCAAAGTATTTCAAGTTGTCTAGATAAAGAGAATATTTTAAGTTGTCAACCGTCCGAGGAATCAAAATGGAATCGTAAAACATAATGGCCTGAATCCTGCATAAATCTTTCATCCTTTATTCCCCCCTCCCCTTCCCCTCCAGTGTCTGCGACATGACAACACCCTCCCCCGTTCATTACTATTCAACTCCGGATCATTAAAATAATTAAAAGGAAATCTACAAGGTGAACCGGTTGGCTGACGTGAATGAGAAACTCTTAAAACCCTAACCCCCCTACCCTCCCTCCTTCCACGCTCAGCAGGGGGTCATAAATTCCGTCTAGAAAGTTGGCTAACAAGACAGTCGGAAGGTTCTCCATCTTGCCAGTACAAGACTGCAGACACATTTCATACGGTGAGGCTTAACAGCGGAGTGTACCACCAGGCAGTCTGTGTGTCCTATAGACTTGCCACCGCCCCGACCTGCAGCAGTGGAACCAAGGTGTTGCCTGTTGGCGAGTGAAGGACGAAAGTCATCACGGACAAAACTCTCAGGACCATAGCCCGGCAATAGTTTTTTTTTTCACGTCATTTGTGGACAAAAATATTATGAATTAAAAAACAACAACAAAAAAGTTGTATGCTTCATAAAAAACGACAAACAGAGAAAGAGAATTTTTATAGTTTGATTTTTAGAAAAATTATTTATTAATTAATATATCGTCGGACTTGATCATGAACTAAGTGAAATGTCGCTCAATGTGGGACATCATGTCACCACAGTGTGGTCTATGGGACATCATGTCAACACAGTGTGGTCTATGGGATATCATGTCAACACAGTGTGGTCTATGGGAAACACAGTGTGGTCTATGGGAGATCATGTCAACACAGTGTGGTCTATGGGAGATCATGTCACCACAGTGTGGTCTATGGGACATCATGTCAACACAGTGTGGTCTATGGGATATCATGTCAACACAGTGTGGTCTATGGGAAACACAGTGTGGTCTATGGGAGATCATGTCAACACAGTGTGGTCTATGGGAAACACAGTGTGGTCTATGGGAGATCATGTCACCACAGTGTGGTCTATGGGACATCATGTCAACACAGTGTGGTCTATGGGATATCATGTCAACACAGTGTGGTCTATGGGAAACACAGTGTGGTCTATGGGAGATCATGTCAACACAGTGTGGTCTATGGGACATCATGTCAACACAGTGTGGTCTATGGGATATCATGTCAACACAGTGTGGTCTATGGGATATCATGTCAACACAGTGTGGTCTATGGGATATCATGTCAACACAGTGTGGTCTATGGGAGATCATGTCAACACAGTGTGGTCTATGGGAGATCATGTCAACACAGTGTGGTCTATGGGAGATCATGTCAACACAGTGTGGTCTATGGGACATCATGTCAACACAGTGTGGTCTATGGGAAACACAGTGTGGTCTATGGGAGATCATGTCAACACAGTGTGGTCTATGGGATATCATGTCAACACAGTGTGGTCTATGGGAAACACAGTGTGGTCTATGGGAGATCATATCAACACAGTGTGGTCTATGGGAGATCATGTCAACACAGTGTGGTCTATGGGATATCATGTCAACACAGCGTGGTCGATGGGAAACACAGTGTGGTCTATGGGAGATCATGTCAACACAGTGTGGTCTCTCAATGTGGGAGATCATGTCATCACAGTGTGTCAATAGGGGTGTTCTAACAGGCCCTTGTTTTAACTGAACATTTTTTCATTAGGACATATTTTTAAAGCACTGGAATATAAAAACAAATATGTATTTGAAAAAAAAAATACACCAAAAGTTTTAACAGATCATGTGTGTTTGTATTATTACACGATAACAGAGATGTGTGTTTGTATTATTACACGATGACAGAGATGTGTGTTTGTATTATTACACGATAACAGTGATGCGTGTCAGTGTGTGATGTCTCTGTAAGGATAAGATGCAATCTCTTATAAATCACTAGTGGGGTGGTTATTATGGTGCCATTCTTTCACCCCCACCAGAGCCGATAGTGCAATGAGCACGGAGACACCACGGGAGATATAAAAGCATTACCAGAAAATCCATTGGGAATCATCGGGGACCGAACCAGAGATCCTCAGGTCGACAGTCGAGCGCATTACGACACGACCATCCGTCCCAACATGTGCTCCAGTCTCGCGTATAAAGGCGTATCTATATATATATATATATATATATATATAAATATACAAAACGATACGTGTATAAAGGCGTATCCATATATATACATATATATATATATATATATATATACACACACACACACTCATAAACGGTGTAAGTATAAAGGCGTATAAAGTTTGATATAGACGACGAGAATTAAAAATAAAATGGCTGAGTGATGAAGATAAATAAACTGGCACTTTACTTCTCCAACATAATGATAAACATATTCTTTAAAAAAAAAAAAAAAATTATGGTATGGTATTTTTATCTGTATGTGTGTGTGTGTGTGTGCGGGTGGGGTCGCGTGAGGATACAATTATTCCAGTACAACGAATGGCAGATTTCTAAACACGATATGGCAGAAATGTTATTGTTTATCGCTAATCCCATATCCAGGTGCAGCAATAACCGCTCACATTTACAGTGGGGGGGGGGGGGCAATGAATGTATAAGAAACTATCGTGACATGACCTGGTGGGGAATGTCAAGTAGTCAGTTCAGACTTGCGGGCCAGACCAGTAGGAAAATAACAACAAATACAAACACAGTCGACTCCTTAATAATACACATATACAAGAAACATATTTTACAGCGGCAGAGAGCCGTGGTTCAGGAATAACACACATACAACAAACATATTTTATAGCGGTAGAGAGCCGTGGTTCAGGAATAACACACATACAACAAACATATTTTACAGCGGTAGAGAGCCGTGGTTCAAGAATAACACACATACAACAAACATATTTTACAGCTGTAGAGAGACGTGGTTCAAGAATAACACACATACAACAAACATATTTTAAAACGGTTGTTAGCCGTGGTTCAAGTACCAGAGAGTGCCAAGCTTCTATTTAATATGCTGAGTTACCTGACATTAGTTGAAAGTAAAGGTGTGGCTGCATAGTAGCCACAGGTGAACACTACGTCATCTGACCAGACGCCTCCCTTTCCCCTCATGAGGAAAATGTTTACTTTCACTTACTTTACTTAAAGTCGTAGACAAGAATTTGAAACATACAGTTTTTTTTTTATTTGATCCATAATAGGTCAGTGGGGCTCAAATTTTTATACGTAAGCCATTTGTTTTTGTTTCAGCTGCCCACCAATCAAACATGTTTTTGTTTCAGCTGCCCACCAATTAAACATGGTTTTGTTTCAGCTCCCCACCAATCAAACATGTTTTTGTTTCAGCTGCCCACCAATCAAGCATGTTTTTGTTTCAGCTGCCCACCAATCAAACATGTTTTTGTTTCAGCTGCCCACCAATCAAACATGTTTTTGTTTCAGCTCCCCACCAATCAAACATGTTTTTTTTTCAGCTGCCCACCAATCAAACATGTTTTTGTTTCAGCTGCCCACCAATCAAACATGTTTTTGTTTCAGCTCCCCGCCAATCAAACATGTTTTTGTTTCAGCTGCCCACCAATCAAACATGTTTTTGTTTTAGCTGCCCACCAATCAAACATGTTTTTGTTTCAGCTGCCCACCAATCAAACATGTTTTTTTTTTGTTTTTTTTCACGACCCCACATGTAAAGAAAAAAAAAAATCAACGAAACTGGAATAGAAAAAACGCGTCATTGAACATACAGGCCGAGAGACTATAATAATGTCACCCACATCCCAATTGTGTCGGTACAAGAGACTTTATAATAGTGTATAATACTCTCCCCCCCCCCCCCCCAGTTGTAAACAAAGTTGCTGTTGAGCATAAAGCATCATAATATCCTCATTCCTTTAGTTAAGCTTTTAAATTCTGTGACCCACCTAAAATTAGTCCGCGAGCCACCCTGTGGGTCGCGACCTACATTCTAAGAGCCACTGACATATATATAGTTTATAAAACTAGTATAATTAATCTAACAATTCTAACGATTATTTCTGGTCTTTTGCTAGCGCCAGTTCTGCAGTTTCAAAAAATAAAAATCAATAGTTAATTCGTTTATTGATTGAATATGGGTTAACTTGAGAACTACGCGAGAACAAATTTATAAAAAAAATAAACAGAATTATTGCTACATGTATATTTGAACCCAAACTAGGCAGGGAATCGTTTCTATCGCCATGTTTCGACCGTTAAATGGAAGTTATGTAGAAATCCTATCCGGACATTTAGTTCTATTGTCACACACCACAATGGAGTCAAATATCTCCCCGACATACTCCTGTCCGGACATTTAGTTCTATTGTCACACACCACAATGGAGTCAAATATCTCCCCGATATACTCCTGTCCGGACATTTAGTTCTATTGTCACACACCACAATGGAGTCAAATATCTCCCCGATATACTCCTGTCCGGACATTTAGTTCTATTGTCACACACCACAATGGAGTCAAATATCTCCCCGATATACTCCTGTCCGGACATTTAGTTCTATTGTCACACACCACAATGGAGTCAAATATCTCCCCGATATACTCCTGTCAGGACATTTAGTTCTATTGTCACACACCACAATGGAGTCAAATATCTCCCCTATATACTCCTGTCAGGACATTTAGTTCTATTGCAAACAACACAATGGAGTCAAATATCTCCCCGATATACTCCTGTCCGGACATTTAGTTCTATTGTCAGCAACACAATGGAGTCAAATATCTCCCCGATATACTCCTGTCCGGACATTTAGTTTTATTGTCAACAACGCAATGGAGTCAAATATCTCCCCGATATACTCCTGTCCGGACATTTAGTTCTATTGTCAACAACACAGTGGAGTCAAATATCACCCTGATATACTCCTGTCCGGACATTTAGTTCTATTGTGAATAACACAGTGGAGTCAAATATCTCCCCCGATATACTCCTGTCCGGACATTTAGTTCTATTGTCACCAACACAATGGAGTCAAATATCTCCTCGATATACTCCTGTCCGGATATTTAGTTCTACTGTCAACAACACAGTGGAGTCAAACATCTCCCCGATATACTCCTGTCCGGACATTTAGTTCTATTGTCACACACCACAATGGAGTCAAATATCTCCCCGATATACTCCTGTCCGGACATTTAGTTCTATTGTCAACGACACAATGGAGTCAAATATCTCCCCGATATACTCCTGTCCGGACATTTAGTTCTATTGTCACACACCACAATGGAGTCAAATATCTCCCCGATATACTCCTGTCCGGACATTTAGTTTTATTGTCACACACCACAATGGAGTCAAATATCTCCCCGATATACTCCTGTCCGGACATTTAGTTCTATTGTCAACGACACAATGGAGTTAAATATCTCCCCGATATACTCCTGTCCGGACATTTAGTTCTATTGTCACACACCACAATGGAGTCAAATATCTCCCCGATATACTCCTGTCCGGACATTTAGTTCTATTGTCACACACCACAATGGAGTCAATATCTCTTCGATATACTCCTGTCCGGACATTTAGTTCTATTGTCACACACCACAATGGAGTCAAATACCTCCTCGATATACTCCTGTCCGGACATTTAGTTCTATTGTCACACACCACAAAGGAGTCAAATATCTCCCCGATATACTCCTGTCCGGACATTTAGTTCTATTGTCACACATCACAATGGAGTCAAATATCTCCCCGATATACTCCTGTCCGGACATTTAGTTCTATTGTCACACATCACAATGGAGTCAAATATCTCCCCGATATACTCCTGTCCGGACATTTAGTTCTATTGTCACACACCACAATGGAGTCAAAAATCTCCCCGATATACTCCTGTCCGGACATTTAGTTCTATTGTCACACACCACAAAGAAGTCAAATATCTCCCCGATATACTCCTGTCCGGACATTTAGTTATATTGTCACACACCACAATGGAGTCAAATATCTCCCCGATATACTCCTGTCAGGACATTTAGTTCTATTGTCAACGACACAATGGAGTCAAATATCTCCCCGATATACTCGTGGTCAGGACATTTAGTTCTATTGTCAACGACACAATGGAGTCAAATATCTCCCCGATATACTCCTGTCAGGACATTTAGTTCTATTGTCACACACCACAATGGAGTCAAATATCTCCCCTATATACTCCTGTCAGGACATTTAGTTCTATTGCAAACAACACAATGGAGTCAAATATCTCCCCGATATACTCCTGTCCGGACATTTAGTTCTATTGTCAGCAACACAATGGAGTCAAATATCTCCCCGATATACTCCTGTCCGGACATTTAGTTTTATTGTCAACAACGCAATGGAGTCAAATATCTCCCCGATATACTCCTGTCCGGACATTTAGTTCTATTGTCAACAACACAGTGGAGTCAAATATCACCCTGATATACTCCTGTCCGGACATTTAGTTCTATTGTGAATAACACAGTGGAGTCAAATATCTCCCCGATATACTCCTGTCCGGACATTTAGTTCTATTGTCACCAACACAATGGAGTCAAATATCTCCTCGATATACTCCTGTCCGGATATTTAGTTCTACTGTCAACAACACAGTGGAGTCAAACATCTCCCCGATATACTCCTGTCCGGACATTTAGTTCTATTGTCACACACCACAATGGAGTCAAATATCTCCCCGATATACTCCTGTCCGGACATTTAGTTCTATTGTCAACGACACAATGGAGTCAAATATCTCCCCGATATACTCCTGTCCGGACATTTAGTTCTATTGTCACACACCACAATGGAGTCAAATATCTCCCCGATATACTCCTGTCCGGACATTTAGTTTTATTGTCACACACCACAATGGAGTCAAATATCTCCCCGATATACTCCTGTCCGGACATTTAGTTCTATTGTCAACGACACAATGGAGTTAAATATCTCCCCGATATACTCCTGTCCGGACATTTAGTTCTATTGTCACACACCACAATGGAGTCAAATATCTCCCCGATATACTCCTGTCCGGACATTTAGTTCTATTGTCACACACCACAATGGAGTCAATATCTCTTCGATATACTCCTGTCCGGACATTTAGTTCTATTGTCACACACCACAATGGAGTCAAATACCTCCTCGATATACTCCTGTCCGGACATTTAGTTCTATTGTCACACACCACAAAGGAGTCAAATATCTCCCCGATATACTCCTGTCCGGACATTTAGTTCTATTGTCACACATCACAATGGAGTCAAATATCTCCCCGATATACTCCTGTCCGGACATTTAGTTCTATTGTCACACATCACAATGGAGTCAAATATCTCCCCGATATACTCCTGTCCGGACATTTAGTTCTATTGTCACACACCACAATGGAGTCAAAAATCTCCCCGATATACTCCTGTCCGGACATTTAGTTCTATTGTCACACACCACAAAGAAGTCAAATATCTCCCCGATATACTCCTGTCCGGACATTTAGTTATATTGTCACACACCACAATGGAGTCAAATATCTCCCCGATATACTCCTGTCAGGACATTTAGTTCTATTGTCAACGACACAATGGAGTCAAATATCTCCCCGATATACTCGTGGTCAGGACATTTAGTTCTATTGTCAACGACACAATGGAGTCAAATATCTCCCCGATATACTCCTGGTCAGGACATTTAGTTCTATTGTCAACGACACAATGGAGTCAAACATCTCCCCGATATACTATCTCCTTTCAATAAATCCACTTTAAAGAAAAAGTGAAGCAATGAATAACAAAATAAATGGAGTATGGTTTGTCTAAGACTGGCTTATCCTGATACTAGATAATCCGGTTTAAAACATCAGAAATATGTCCAGGTTACCGTTCTAACTTAAGGAGTCAACATTTAATAGTTAAATGTGTGCTCTAAATAGTAACGGCGATATTCTATGTAATATCAGTACCAGTATCAGTAACAGTACTTTTTTTTTGTTTTACTTATTTACACTTAGCAATCAAAGATAAGTGTCTTAGATTGTTGAAAGTTTTATTATAATTTTGTTTTGGGTGTACCATTCATATTTAAGATGTAAGTACTACAATTGTTTAATCACTACTACAATTGTTTAGGTGTGGTCATACATCTGTATGTATACATATATATATATATATATATATATATGTAAAGTTTCAAGTAGCACTACAGCCTGGGAGGGGTTCATGCAGTCGGTATAAAAAAAAAGTGGAAGTGCTCAATTTGTTGTGGTCTGGGCCACTAAGTATACACACACAAGAAGAAAGCAAGGTGTGCAGACACCACAACAAGAGAGAAAGGTGTACAGACACAATGCTCACTTCCTGCCAAGGATCACAGAGTTTTTTGGTCTTTTAATCCGACAAACGGTTTCAACATTATAGGCAGGTTTGGGTAAACACCTGTAGCAGGTGTGCGCGGCACACACACACACAACAGCTCCATCAGCCCTTCTCGGTAGACGCCCCTCTGACCTCCTACCACCTTCCTGGATCACACAGGGTCTCGGAAAGCGGGCAGCAGGTTCTTGTCCTCATTGTCAGTGATCACACAAGACAATCTGCGGTCCGGACAGCAGGTTCTTGTCCTCATTGTCAGTGATCACACAAGACAATCTGCGGTCCGGACGCTGACCTACATAATCATTTTTCAAAAGATCACGCCATGGATGTAATCCTCTTTGGCTGTACGTCCATTAACATTCAGCGTAAAAGTTTCCAAAAAAAAAAGTCATACTATTTTTCATAAATTACTTGAAACTTAAAATATTTTTAGGAAATTTTGTCACTGGGTGGTTTCGTTCTTCTAGTGCTACCGGTCACCACAGATAAATTTTATTTTTTACCGTTCTATAAATGTATTCTTTGTATGAAATTTGACGCTGGAATCAAAAGATGCCCAGTCAGACAAACACATTTTTCTCGTTCATCTCATCTCCAGTAAATGTGTTTATTGGGCTGATACTTCTACAATAGCCGGTGATGATATGCAGTGCAAAAGACGAGTGCTCACAAGAAATACAAGCTTATCAAGATCAATACTAAGAAAGATATTATTGAACACAGTGAAATTGGAGGTGCGTTTAGCTGAGCGGGCTCCGAGAGGCAGTGGAAGAATCAAAGTTCACCGGCCGAAATTGTCTCGACAGAGTTCAGGGATGAAAGAGGGCGACGTGCCCTAACTGAATGTTTTAAAACGATTTTTTTAGTGGCAGCGGTTGTTGTTTTAACGTGAGTCGTTTTGTTAATTCAGCCATCAATTAAAATTTAAAAAAAATGAGGTGTGTGTGAAGCGAATAATTGCATTTAAATAAATAAAAAGTGTTTCTCAGAAATGGGCGATTAGAACGAATTCAACTCGTAGTGATAGGTACAAAATAGTGTTTATATCTGTATAGTATCTACCCATCCATCATTGTATCTCTTTGTCTATCCATGCAAACGTCCATCCAATTATCTATCTATCTATCTATCTATCTATCTATCTATCTATCTATCTATCTATCTATCTATCTATCTATCTATCTATCTATCTATCTATCTATCTATCTATCTATCTATCTATCTATCTATCTATCTATCTATCTATCTATCTATCTATCTATCTATCTATCTATCTATCTATCTATCTATCTATCTATCTATCTATCTATCTATCTATCTATCTATCTATCTGTCTGTCTGTCTGTCTGTCTGTCTGTCTGTCTGTCTATCTATCTATCTATCTATCTATCTATCTATCTATCTATCTATCTATCTATTGGCCCGTCTGTGTGTACATGTGTACATTGTATTTGTTGGGATGTAGAATTTAAAAGAGAAACTATTCAGACAGCGGTACTTGGAAACACACCCAGTTTCTTAATTATCTCTAGTAACAGAATCTGATATCAAGGTTTCATGGTCATGTTTTAAGACAACATCTTGGACAGCATCCTTGTGTGTGTGTGTGTGTGAGTGTCTGTGTTCACTGGCCATCCATTGCCAAAATACATCAATATACTTTGCAATTTCAACTTTCAGACTCCGGTCACCCCAACCCACCTCCCCAACCAATGCCCACCGCTCCCTCGAGCCTGTACTGCTGAAGTGTCTGGTGATGACGAGTGGTTATGTGTGTGTGTGTGCATGTGTGCGTGCGCCCAGCTCAAACGTTATCTCCAGCAGGACGGCCAGTGAAATCAGATGACCACCGAGTCTGTAACAAACTTCCACAGACAGAAGATGAGTTGAAAAAAATAACAAACGGGGAAGTAATAGCCACCCCCTTTCCCCGGACGATAGATGAGAGATATAGGATGTATATGGTGGAGGGGAGAGAGAGAGAGAGAGAGAGAGAGAGAGAGAGAGAGAGAGAGAGAGAGAGAGGGCGAAGGATAGAGGGAAGGTGAGGGTGAAAGACGGTGGTCGAAACAGAAAGTGAAAAAAAATAGAAGTGAAGAAGAAAAAGAATAAAATCCAATTGTAACATAAAATCCAATTGTAACACTGCTGATTTGTGACCTACGTGACACCGGAGATTGGGGTGGGTGGGGGGGGGGGAAGGGGTCAATTTGTTCCAGTGAGCTGCACACTCTGTATCGATTGACTACACGAGCTTAGTCTGTGTTGGGGGAAACACGCCGTGGTTACTACATGAGCTACGTCTCTGTGTCGGGGAGACAAGCTGTGGTCACGGAGACTGGGGGGGGGGGGGGTGAAGTAGTCTTGGCCAATGGCTCTCCACCCACCAAGTAGGTTTGTTACAAATTTCAGAACTGGCCAGGGCACTATGTAAGTTTAGGGACAAACACAACACAGACATACGCCACAGTAAGAAACACACAACAGGGCAACTGACACAAACACTGAGAAGCAAACACAAGAAAAATAAAGAAACACACACATACAAGAGAAACATGCACACAAAAACAAACAGACATAGAAGGCAGACACAAAACATCGCGCTCCACATCCCTACCCTCACACCCTAGAGTATAATTTTGCAAGGAAGACACGTGACCGAAGTTTTAGACATGTCTCGCAAATCAGACAGACTACCGCCCAACGGTGTCCATGTAGAGATACTTCATGGCCCGACATAGACAGGGTGGCCATTGTTGGGACATAGACAGGGTAACCATTGTTGGGGCATAGACAGGGTGGCCATTATTGGCACATAGACAGGGTAGCCATTATTGGCACATAGACAGGGTGGCCATTGTTGGGGCATAGACAGGGTAGCCATTGTTGGGGCATAGACAGGGTGGCCATTATTGGCACATAGACAGGGTAGCCATTGTTGGGGCATAGACAGGGTGGCCATTATTGGCACATAGACAGGGTAGCCATTGTTGGCACATAGACAGGGTGGCCATTGTTGGGGCATAGACAGGGTGGCCATTGTTGGGACATAGACAGGGTAGCCATTGTTGGGGCATAGACAGGGTGGTCATTATTGGCACATAGACAGGGTAGCCATTGTTGGGGCATAGACAGGGTAGCCATTGTTGGGGCATAGACAGGGTGGCCATTATTGGCACATAGACAGGGTAGCCATTGTTGGGGCATAGACAGGGTGGCCATTATTGGCACATAGACAGGGTAGCCATTGTTGGGGCATAGACAGGGTGGCCATTATTGGTACATAGACAGGGTAGCCATTATTGGGACATAGACAGGGTGGCCATTATTGGCACATAGACAGGGTAGCCATTGTTGGGGCATAGACAGGGTGGCCATTATTGGCACATAGACAGGGTAGCCATTGATGGGGCATAGACAGGGTGGCCATTATTGGCACATAGACAGGGTAGCCATTGTTGGGGCATAGACAGGGTGGCCATTATTGGCACATAGACTGGGTAGCCATTATTGGGACATAGACAGGGTGGCCATTATTGGACAGCTTTAGGCGCCGCTCAGTTCAATCCACTCCATTTGAAGCCATTATGACTATGGAGGTAACACACGGGGTTTTAGATAGGGCTGCCAAATTGGATAATTTAGAACTAAATCAAGATATATTTCTTCGACAACATATAAGAAAATGATATCTATCTTATTGATAAAGACCCCCTCCCTCCCTTTAAGTTAGATCTAAAATTTCGATTTTTAATACACAATTTTGATTATTTGCTATATTTTGTATTTAGATTGAATTATTTTTCATTTATTTCTGGTTCAGTTTTCGGGAAAAAAAATATTCCTTATTTCTAACATCTTTTACAAGAGTGCGGTAAAGTAAGTAATTAAGTAACTAATTAAGCTATTAAACTACATTGCCAGTCAAATATCTGGATCCCAGTGACACACTCTTGGAACACAGTGACACACACACTATACCAGACATGGACAAACTACGCCCGTGGGCTAAGCACGTTCCGTTTGGCTGTTTTATTCCGGCCCGCACATCTAATTTCTATATCACATGTAATATATATATTTAGTTCACATTACACTACACCTATTGACGGCGATACTCCATGTAATATCAGTACCAGTTATTGGTCCTTGCATTTCTGTCAAATTCGATAATCCATTGCGGTCCATGTTTTTAAGCAATTAAGTTCTCCACCCCATAGGCTAGCCTCGTGCAGAGATCAAGAGACAGACAACAACCATTTCATCTCACTGACCGAGCTATGGGATTAACTGTAGATATTCTAACTGCCTGCCTACCTGTCTGCTTATCAACATCAGGACTACCAATGCTCAGGATTTTCCCTCTAAATATTAAGTTTCTGAGGCCCTTCTTGACTATTTTTTTTTCTGATATTTCTTTTTATTTTTATTTTTGTTTTGAAAGAATTAAATTTGCTATTGTTCCACAATTCCGTCTAATTTTGGCTAGTCTATATAAGACTTAAATTAATTTTTTTTTTCCTAATTCTGGCACCAGTGCTATGCTTGAGATAATCTAAATGTGAACTTTTTTCATATTTTAAACATCACTATAAAGTAATTAGCTCCGTAATTCTACAAGATGGACTCGAACTGATTAAAATCGCGTATTGTCATGTGGAATCTACTTTTGTGCTAAATTTGAGCCTTCTCACAATCATAAAAAGTCCAAGATGACTTAAATATCTGAGGACACACACACTTTGGTTTCGAACATAAAGTCATATACGCAGCATTCAATTTAACTTCAAACACACACGCACATAACAGTAAATACAAACAACAACAAAAAAAAACACCTATACAAATGTTCCTATTTAATCTCAGGCACAACTATTGCAACTGTATGTTACCGACTATAATTTAATCTCAGGCACAACTATTGCAACTGTATGTTACCGACTATAATTTAATCTCAGGCACAACTATTGCAACTGTATGTTACCGACTATAATTTAATCTCAGGCACAACTATTGCAACTGTATGTTACCGACTATAATTTAATCTCAGGCACAACTATTGCAACTGTATGTTACCGACTATAATTTAATCTCAGGCACAACTATTGCAACTGTATGTTACCGACTATAATTTAATCTCAGGCACAACTATTGCAACTGTATGTTACCGACTATAATTTAATCTCAGGCACAACTATTGCAACTGTATGTTACCGACTATAATTTAATCTCAGGCACAACTATTGCAACTGTATGTTACCGACTATAATTTAATCTCAAGGCACAACTATTGCAACTGTATGTTACCGACTATAATTTAATCTCAGGCACAACTATTGCAACTGTATGTTACCGACTATAATTTAATCTCAGGCACAACTATTGCAACTGTATGTTACGGACTATAATTTAATCTCAGGCACAACTATTGCAACTGTATGTTACCGACTATAATTTAATCTCAGGCACAACTATTGCAACTGTATGTTACCGACTATAATTTAATCTCAGGCACAACTATTGCAACTGTATGTTACCGACTATAATTTAATCTCAGGCACAACTATTGCAACTGTATGTTACCGACTGTAATTTAATCTCAGGCACAACTATTGCAACTGTATGTTACCGACTGTAATTTAATCTCAGGCACAACTATTGCAACTGTATGTTACCGACTGTAATTTAATCTCAGGCACAACTATTGCAACTGTATGTTACCGACTATAATTTAATCTCAGGCACAACTATTGCAACTGTATGTTACCGACTATAATTTAATCTCAGGCACAACTATTGCAACTGTATGTTACCGACTGTAATTTAATCTCAGGCACAACTATTGCAACTGTATGTTACCGACTGTAATTTAATCTCAGGCACAACTATTGCAACTGTATGTTACCGACTATAATTTAATCTCAGGCACAACTATTGCACTGTATATTTACCGACTATAATTTAATCTCAGGCACACCTTCTTGCAACTGTATGTTACCGACTATAATTTAATCTCAGGCACAACTATTGCAACTGTATGTTACCGACTGTAATTTAATCTCAGGCACAACTATTGCAACTGTATGTTACCGACTATAATTTAATCTCAGGCACAACTATTGCAACTGTATGTTACCGACTGTAATTTAATCTCAGGCACAACTATTGCAACTGTATGTTACCGACTGTAATTTAATCTCAGGCACAACTATTGCAACTGTATGTTACCGACTGTAATTTAATCTCAGGCACAACTATTGCAACTGTATGTTACCGACTGTAATTTAATCTCAGGCACAACTATTGCAACTGTATGTTACCGACTGTAATTTAATCTCAGGCACAACTATTGCAACTGTATGTTACCGATGTTTGTAATTTAATCTCAGGCACAACTATTGCAACTGTATGTTACCGACTGTAATTTAATCTCAGGCACAACTATTGCAACTGTATGTTACCGACTGTAATTTAATCTCAGGCACAACTATTGCAACTGTATGTTACCGACTGTAATTTAATCTCAGGCACAACTATTGCAACTGTATGTTACCGACTGTAATTTAATCTCAGGCACAACTATTGCAACTGTATGTTACCGACTGTAATTTAATCTCAGGCACAACTATTGCAACTGTATGTTACCGACTGTAATTTAATCTCAGGCACAACTATTGCAACTGTATGTTACCGACTGTAATTTAATCTCAGGCACAACTATTGCAACTGTATGTTACCGACTGTAATTTAATCTCAGGCACAACTATTGCAACTGTATGTTACCGACTATAATTTAATCTCAGGCACAACTATTGCAACTGTATGTTACCGACTATAATTTAATCTCAGGCACAACTATTGCAACTGTATGTTACCGACTATAATTTAATCTCAGGCACAACTATTGCAACTGTATGTTACCGACTATAATTTAATCTCAGGCACAACTATTGCAACTGTATGTTACCGACTATAATTTAATCTCAGGCACAACTATTGCAACTGTATGTTACCGACTATAATTTAATCTCAGGCACAACTATTGCAACTGTATGTTACCGACTGTAATTTAATCTCAGGCACAACTATTGCAACTGTATGTTACCGACTGTAATTTAATCTCAGGCACAACTATTGCAACTGTATGTTACCGACTGTAATTTAATCTCAGGCACAACTATTGCAACTGTATGTTACCGACTGTAATTTAATCTCAGGCACAACTATTGCAACTGTATGTTACCGACTGTAATTTAATCTCAGGCACAACTATTGCAACTGTATGTTACCGACTATAATTTAATCTCAGGCACAACTATTGCAACTGTATGTTACCGACTATAATTTAATCTCAGGCACAACTATTGCAACTGTATGTTACCGACTATAATTTAATCTCAGGCACAACTATTGCAACTGTATGTTACCGACTATAATTTAATCTCAGGCACAACTATTGCAACTGTATGTTACCGACTATAATTTAATCTCAGGCACAACTATTGCAACTGTATGTTACCGACTATAATTTAATCTCAGGCACAACTATTGCAACTGTATGTTACCGACTATAGTTTAATCTCAGGCACAACTATTGCAACTGTATGTTACCGACTATAGTTTAATCTCAGGCACAACTATTGCAACTGTATGTTACCGACTATAATTTAATCTCAGGCACAACTATTGCAACTGTATGTTACCGACTATAGTTTAATCTCAGGCACAACTATTGCAACTGTATGTTACCGACTATAATTTAATCTCAGGCACAACTATTGCAACTGTATGTTACCGACTGTAATTTAATCTCAGGCACAACTATTGCAACTGTATGTTACCGACTGTAATTTAATCTCAGGCACAACTATTGCAACTGTATGTTACCGACTATAGTTTAATCTCAGGCACAACTATTGCAACTGTATGTTACCGACTATAGTTTAATCTCAGGCACAACTATTGCAACTGTATGTTACCGACTATAGTTTAATCTCAGGCACAACTATTGCAACTGTATGTTACCGACTATAATTTAATCTCAGGCACAACTATTGCAACTGTATGTTACCGACTGTAATTTAATCTCGAGGCACAACTATTGCAACTGTATGTTACCGACTATAGTTTAATCTCAGGCACAACTATTGCAACTGTATGTTACCGACTATAATTTAATCTCAGGCACAACTATTGCAACTGTATGTTACCGACTATAATTTAATCTCAGGCACAACTATTGCAACTGTATGTTACCGACTGTAATTTAATCTCAAGCACAACTATTGCAACTGTATGTTACCGACTGTAATTTAATCTCAGGCACAACTATTGCAACTGTATGTTGCCACCGACTGTAATTTAATCTCAGGCACAACTATTGCAACTGTATGTTACCGACTGTAATTTAATCTCAGGCACAACTATTGCAACTGTATGTTACCGACTATAATTTAATCTCAGGCACAACTATTGCAACTGTATGTTACCGACTGTAATTTAATCTCGAGCACAACTATTTATAACTGTATGTTGCAAATATAATTTAATCTCAGGCACAACTATTGCAACTGTATGTTACCGACTGTAATTTAATCTCAGGCACAACTATTGCAACTGTATGTTACCGACTGTAATTTAATCTCAGGCACAACTATTGCAACTGTATGTTACCGACTGTAATTTAATCTCAGGCACAACTATTGCAACTGTATGTTACCGACTGTAATTTAATCTCAGGCACAACTATTGCAACTGTATGTTACCGACTGTAATTTAATCTCAGGCACAACTATTGCAACTGTATGTTACCGACTATAATTTAATCTCAGGCACAACTATTGCAACTGTATGTTACCGACTGTAATTTAATCTCAGGCACAACTATTGCAACTGTATGTTACCGACTGTAATTTAATCTCAGGCACAACTATTGCAACTGTATGTTACCGACTGTAATTTAATCTCAGGCACAACTATTGCAACTGTATGTTACCGACTGTAATTTAATCTCAGGCACAACTATTGCAACTGTATGTTACCGACTGTAATTTAATCTCAGGCACAACTATTGCAACTGTATGTTACCGACTGTAATTTAATCTCAGGCACAACTATTGCAACTGTATGTTACCGACTATAATTTAATCTCAGGCACAACTATTGCAACTGTATGTTACCGACTGTAATTTAATCTCAGGCACAACTATTGCAACTGTATGTTACCGACTGTAATTTAATCTCAGGCACAACTATTGCAACTGTATGTTACCGACTGTAATTTAATCTCAGGCAAAACTATTGCAACTGTATGTTACCGACTATAATTTAATCTCAGGCACAACTATTGCAACTTATGTTACCGACTGTAATTTAATCTCAGGCACAACTATTGCAACTGTATGTTACCGACTATAATTTAATCTCAGGCACAACTATTGCAACTGTATGTTACCGACTGTAATTTAATCTCAGGCACAACTATTGCAACTGTATGTTACCGACTATAATTCTCCCCACCCAAATATCTTTGTAAAACTATTATTAATGCCAGAAGGCGTCGTGAATATAATGACGGCTCGTGCTGTAATGGTCATCTTCCGCCTGACATTTGTAGTTCGGGCCATAGTTCAAAAGGTCATAGTGTCATGACAGTTAACCCCCACGTAAAGGGAAAACAATGTCGGTTAAGCTGGTAACCAACATTTAGATTCTTGTAGAAACAAAGGTCAGCCCGCAGCAACACCAACGACCACGGATTGCAATCAATAAACAATATGATGAAGGCTGACAGACAAACAATATGATGAAGGCAGACAGACAAACAATATGATGAAGGCTGACAGACAAACAATATGATGAAGGCTGACAGACAAACAATATGATGAAGGCAAACAGACAAACAATATGATGAAGGCAAACAGACAAACAATATGATGAAGGCAAACAGACAAACAATATGATGAAGGCTGACAAACGATATGATGAAGGCAAACAGACAAACAATATGATGAAGGCTGACAGACAAACAATATGATGAAGGCTGACAGACAAACAATATAATGAAGGCTAACAGACAAACAATATGATGAAGGCTAACAGACAAACAATATGACGAAGGCTGACAGACAAACAATATGATGAAGGCAAACAGACAAACAATATGATGAAGGCTGACAGACAAACAATATGATGAAGGCTAACACACAAACAATATGATGAAGGCAAACAGACAAACACTACATCACAAAAGCCAAAATGTATCATGCAAACAACATGTCAGCCGGAGTTTATTGTTGTCATATCTAAACAATAATGCTCATATAAAATATAGCTAAAAAAAATTTCACTAGAACCTCAACTCTAGAACAAAGGTATCACTTTGAATTGGTCATTGTCCACTGGGGGTGGAGGGGGGGTAATACGTAAGTATAATCAGTGTAGTTTTAGTTTTAAAAAAAATCTCAATTTAAATAAAGCCTTGTGTTAATGCTGAGACGTAATATTTAAGTCAAAACAGAAACAAAGTTACTCAATCACATCCCCCCAATCCATTTAAAACAAACATCAACAAGGATTATTTTATACTAGCTGTAGCCTGCAAAACCTTTGCATAGAGTTGTATCCCCTTAGGTTTGATCGGTAGGCTAGGTTATTTTTGGTTTCGGACAGATCCGATCTTTTCATGATTTTGTCACAATTTAAAGGTGCAATATGTTGTAGAAATGTAAAAAGAAAACAAAACAACAAACCAATGAATATTTAAATTGAACCATTTCACATTTTGGCCTTTGGGTTTCACGTTAAAAAAACCGCACAAACTATTCTAAACTGTTGATTTAAAAAAAAAACAACGTTTATCGAATCGATACGCAGACATGACACCATTTTGAATTCTTGTTTTCCGCTTTCGATTTAACGCAGAACCCAGACCGCTATTATTATATTATATGTACTTAACAAAAAATAAAATAAAATAAAATAAAAAAAGCTAATTGTGTCAGTGATGAAGTCATACACTGTTTGACTTAACAGACAAACCAACACGGGTGAAGTCAGTGACACTAACAAACAAACATGGGTGAAGTCAGTGACACTAACAAACAAACATGGGTGAAGTCAGTGACACTAACAAACACGGGTGCAGTCAGTGACACAAACAAACAAACACGGGTGAAGTCAGTGACACAAACAAACATGGGTGAAGTCAGTGACACTAACAAACACGGGTGCAGTCAGTGACACTAACAAACAAACATGGGTGAAGTCAGTGACACTAACAAACATGGGTGCAGTCAGTGACACTAACAAACATGGGTGAAGTCAGTGACACTAACAAGCATGGGTGCAGTCAGTGACACTAAAAACATGGGTGCAGTCAGTGACACTAACAAACATGGGTGCAGTCAGTGACACTAACAAACAAACACGGGTGCAGTCAGTGACACTAACCAACAAACATGGGTGAAGTCAGTGACACAAACAAACATGGATGAAGTCAGTGACACTAACAAACATGGGTGCAGTCAGTGACACTAACAAACAAACATGGGTGAAGTCAGTGACACTAACAAACATGGGTGCAGTCAGTGACGCTAACAAACATGGGTGCAGTCAGTGACACTAAAAAACATGGGTGCAGTCAGTGACACTAACAAACATGGGTGCAGTCAGTGACACTAACAAACAAACACGGGTGCAGTCAGTGACACTAACAAACAAACACGGGTGCAGTCAGTGACACTAACAAACAAACACGGGTGCAGTCAGTGACACTAACAAACAAACACGGGTGCAGTCAGTGACACTAACAAACAAACACGGGTGCAGTCAGTGACACTAACAAACAAACACGGGTGCAGTCAGTGACACAAACAAACACGGGTGCAGTCAGTGACACTAACAAACATGGGTGCAGTCAGTGACACTAACAAACACGGGTGCAGCCAGTGAAACTAACAAACAAACACGGGTGCAGTCAGTGACACTAACAAACATGGGTGCAGTCAGTGACACTAACAAACACGGGTGCAGTCAGTGACACAAACAAACAAACACGGGTGAAGTCAGTGACACTAACAAACAAACATGGGTGCAGTCAGTGACACTAACAAACATGGGTGCAGTCAGTGACACTAACAAACATGGGTGCAGTCAGTGACACTAACAAACATGGGTGCAGCCAGTGACACTAACAAACAAACACGGGTGCAGTCAGTGACACAAACAAACATGGGTGCAGTCAGTGACACTAACAAACAAACACGGGTGCAGCCAGTGACACTAACAAACAAACACGGGTGCAGTCAGTGATACTAACAAACACGGGTGCAGTCAGTGACACTAACAAACAAACACGGGTGCAGTCAGTGACACAAACAAACAAACACGGGTGCAGTCAGTGACACTAACAAACAAACACGGGTGCAGTCAGTGACACTAACAAACAAACACGGGTGCAGTCAGTGACACTAACAAACAAACACGGGTGCAGTCAGTGACACTAACAAACAAACACGGGTGCAGTCAGTGACACAAACAAACAAACACGGGTGCAGTCAGTGACACAAACAAACAAACACGGGTGAAGTCAGTGACACTAACAAACAAACATGGGTGCAGTCAGTGACACTAACAAACATGGGTGCAGTCAGTGACACTAACAAACATGGGTGCAGTCAGTGACACTAACAAACATGGGTGCAGCCAGTGACACTAACAAACAAACACGGGTGCAGTCAGTGACACAAACAAACATGGGTGCAGTCAGTGACACTAACAAACACGGGTGCAGTCAGTGACACTAACAAACATGGGTGCAGTCAGTGACACTAACAAACAAACACGGGTGCAGTCAGTGACACTAACAAACATGGGTGCAGTCAGTGACACTAACATACACGGGTGCAGCCAGTGACACTAACAAACAAACACGGGTGCAGTCAGTGACACTAACAAACACGGGTGCAGTCAGTGACACAAACAAACAAACACGGGTGCAGTCAGTGACACTAACAAACAAACACGGGTGCAGTCAGTGACACTAACAAACAAACACGGGTGCAGTCAGTGACACTAACAAACAAACATGGGTGCTGCCAGTGACACTAACCAACAAACACGGGTGCAGTCAGTGACACTAACAAACAAACACGGGTGCAGTCAGTGACACTAACAAACAAACACGGGTCTAGTCAGTGACACTAACAAACAAACACGGGTGCAGTCAGTGACACTAACAAACAAACACGGGTGCAGTCAGTGACACTAACAAACAAACACGGGTGCAGTCAGTGACACTAACAAACTCGGGTGCAGTCAGTGCAGTGATAATAACAAACAAACATGGGTACAGTCAGTGCAGTGACACCAACAAACACGGGTGAAGTCAGTGACACTAACAAACACGGGTGCAGTTAGTGACACTAACAAACACGAGTGCAGTCAGTGACACAAACATGGTTGAAGTCAGTGCAGTGACACTAACAAACAAACCATCCAACAAAGCAAATCCACCTCCATTTCCTGCAGATAACACAAACACAGTTATACACAGCCCCCCCCCCCCCAATATCTCCCCTCCCCCCCACACCCCTGGGTCTGTAGACAGCAGGGATAACACAATGAACACATGGAGATGGTGACTTATGAACACAACAACAAACTAAAGAGCTGAATTAAAGCAAACATCTATTTTATAACATAGCGTGCACTCTATACATTATTCATGCTTAATGCTGGGTTTATGTGGTAAGGGGCTGCATCAGACAAAGCACAAAATAAAAAAAAATGCAATAGCTTAGCATGAAACGAGAACTGGAACAAACCGGTTGTCTCTACATTCCCCCATCCCCTCCCCACTCCTTCCCATTACACACACACACAAATAGGCCAGACCCCTCGGTTAAGACATTTATTTCGCCACCACAGGACCACAAAAACTCACCAATAAAATCAAAATGACGGTGTCAAGTGGATTGGACCCGAAGTGCTAGAGAGTTAGCCGTTCATTGATTCACTGTGCCGTCTGCCTGGACATGAAACAAGGAATGTTAAGGGGGGGGGGGCTAAAGGCCGGGTGGTGGGAGGGGAGATGAGCCCGGGGCCGGAAATCGATTAATGAAAAAAAGATTGTGGACATCGCGGGAGATAAATTTGTTACGGGCGATTGCCGGGGCTCTCATTAAGTATCACACGGTGGCTGGACTATGAGGGAGGTGGGTAGTGGAGGAGAGGTGACTGGACTATGTGGGAGGTGGGTAGTGGAGGGGAGGGGGTAGTGGAGGGGAGGGGGTAGTTGAGGAGAGGTGACTATGAGGGAGGTTGGTAGTGGAGGAGAGGTGACTGGACTATGAGGGAGGGGGTAGTTGAGGAGAGGTGACTGGACTATGAGGGAGGTGGGTAGTGGAGGGGAGGTGACTGGACTATGAGGGAGGGGGGTAGTTGGAGTGAGAGTGTGAATGGACTATGAGGGAGAGGGGTAGTTGAGGAGAGTGTGACTGGACTATGAGGGAGGTGGGTAGTGGAGGGGAGGTGACTGGACTATGAGGGAGGTGGGTAGTGGAGGAGAGGTGACTGGACTATGAGGGAGGGGGTAGTTGAGGAGAGGTGACTGGACTATGAGGGAGGGGGTAGTTGAGGAGAGGTGACTGGACTATGAGGGAGGTGGGTAGTGGAGGGGAGGTGACTGGACTATGAGGGAGGTGGGTAGTAAAGGAGAGGTGACTGGACTATGAGGGAGGGGGTAGTTGAGGAGAGGTGACTGGACTATGAGGGAGGGGGTAGTTGAGGAGAGGTGACTGGACTATGAGGGAGGTGGGTAGTGGAGGGGGTTGTTGAGGAGAGGTTATAAGACTATGAAGGAGAGGTGAATGGACTATGAAGGAGGGGTAGTTGAGGAGGGGTGACTGGACTATGAGGGAGGTGGGTAGTGGAGGAGGGGGTAGTTGAGGAGAGATTACAAGACTATGAAGGAGAGGTGACTGGACTATGAAGGAGGGGTAGTTGAGGAGGGGTGACTGGACTGTGAGGGGGAGGTGGTGGTAGTGGAGGGGGGTAGTTGAGGAGAGGTTATAAGACTATGAAGGAGGGGTGACTGGACTATGAAGGAGGGGTAGTTGAGGAGGGGTGACTGGACTGTGAGGGAGGTGGGTAGTGGAGGGGAGGGGGTAGTTGAGGAGAGATTACAAGACTATGAAGGAGAGGTGACTGGACTATGAAGGAGGGGTAGTTGAGGAGGGGTGACTGGACTATGAGGGAGGTGGGGAGTTGAGGAGAGGTGACTGGATTATGAGGGAGGGGGTAGTTGAGGAGAGGTGACTGGACTATGAGGGAGGGGGTAGTTGAGGAGAGGTGACTGGACTATGAGGGAGGGGGTAGTTGAGGAGAGGTGACTGGACTATGAGGGAGGGGGGAGTTGAGGAGAGGTGACTGGACTATGAGGGAGGTGGGAGTTGAGGGGGTAGTTGAGGAGAGGTTACAAGACTATGAAGGAGAGGTGACTGGACTATGAGGGAGGTGGGGAATTGAGGAGAGGTGACTGGACTATGAGGGAGGGGGTAGTTGAGGAGAGGTGACTGGACTATGAGGGAGGGGGTAGTTGAGGAGAGGTGACTGGACTATGAGGGAGGTGGGGAGTTGAGGGGGTAGTTGAGGAGAGGTTACAAGACTATGAAGGAGAGGTGAATTGACTATGAGGGAGGTGGGGAGTTGAGGGGGTAGTTGAGGAGAGGTTACAAGACTATGAAGGAGAGGTGAGGATAGGTGATTGGATTATGAGATGGTGGGGAGCAGAGGAGAGGGGTAGTAGAGGAGAGGTGACTGGTCTATGAGGGAGGGGGGGTTGAGGAGAGGTGACTGGATTATGAGATGGTGGGGAGCAGAGGAGAGGGGTAGTAGAGGAGAGGTGACTGGACTATGAGGGGGAATAGAGGAGAGGTGACTGGACTATGAGGGAGGGGGAGTTGAGGAGAGGTGACTGGACTATGACGGAGGGGGAGTTGAGGAGAGGTGACTGGACTATGAGGGAGGGGGTAGTTGAGGAGAGGTGACTGGACTATGAGGGAGGGGGTAGTTGAGGAGAGGTGACTGGTCTATGAGGGAGGGGGAGTTGAGGAGAGGATTCTAGACTTAAGAGGGAGGGGGGTTGAGGAGAGGGGTAGTTGAGATGTGACTAGATTATGAGGGAGGGGTGTTGAGGAAAGATGACTGGGCTATGAGGGAAGATGAGTAAAGGGGAGACTTCTGAAGGAAATAAAGACTTCAGTGACAAAAAACATTCACTGTAAGTATTGAGGAAACAGTATCGGCTTTATACAGTTGAGACAAACATTCACTAGTTTGTTTGTCATGCCATCTGATACAAGATTCTAAACATAAGCTAGTGTGTTTGTTGTGACATCCGATGCAACATTCTAAACATTCACTCGTTTGTTTGTTACGGCATCTGATACAACATTCTAAACATAAGCTAGTTTGTTCGTTGTATGGTGATCGAGTCAATACAGCGGCCATACTGAAGATGTATTTGAGCGCTTCGAAAATAAAAAATAATGCAAGCCTGGTGACGATGCTTAATATCTGATTGAATGAAACATCAGTAGAGACAGTTAAAAAATATGACACATCAGTAGAGACAGTTAAAAAATATGACACATCAGTAGAGACAGTTGAAAGATATGACACATCAGTAGAGACAGTTGAAAGATATGACACATCCGATAGATATATTTTAAAGATATGACACATCAGTAGACATATTTTAAAGATATGACACATCAGTATACATATTTTAAAGATATGACACATCGGTAGACATATTTTTAAGGTATGACACATCGGTAGACGTATTTTAAAGATATGACACATCAGTAGACGTATTTTAAAGATATGACACATCAGATGATGTATTTTAAAGAAGATAATATATCAATGAGGTGTGGGGTCAGATGAAAGAAAAATTAAGTGATACAAACTATTCCTCAGTTTTATAGGCCACAGACGTATATCTGGTGGCACCAGGGGAAAATAATTTATGAATGCCCCAAAGAAAAGCAGCTGTCAATGCCAAAGCTGGAAAAAAAATTGGACCCATATGGTTTTCTAAAAAAAAATGGGGCCCTTCCGATCTCCAACTGTTATGTCAATTTATCCCGGGGCCACTGAAAGATAGCCCAGCCTTGTGGAGAGACTGACCTATGGAGTGAGACCCGACCATAACATTCCCATAAAAACTACATCCACATAATGACGGTTGATTCAACAGATGCGTACCAGAGGTGTGCGAATCTTGAAATTTAGCGTCTGCGTCCGTGCGCGGATTTCTATCAATGATCCGCGTCCGCAGGATCTTACAACATTGGTCCGCAGTCAGTCCGCGCGTCCGCATTGCTGAAATTTAGCTGTTTAAATGACTTAAAATTTTTTATGGTAACGCTAAAGAAGATCCGCGTCAGTCCGCGAGTCCGCAACTTAACCATACGAAGCGTCCGCTGTCAGTCAGCGGATTCGGAAAAGTCTGCGGATCTGCGTCCGCAAGCTAACGCGTCCGCTGTCCGCTCATCTCTGATGCGTACTTGAAAATAACAACATGTCACACTTGAAATGTGTGTTGGGTTACTCCAAGATTAAAAAAGGGGGTCTTTAGTATTGAGGGCCCATTCCCCTCCCCCACACACTTAGTTTGCCTGCCCATTATTGGATTTAAAAATATACAGTTGGAAACAAATTGCCCATAGAAAATGACGAAAGGATGAAGTGGATGACAAACAGATAACTGACGGGATAGGCACGGAAAGACACAAAAGGAACTTACCAGATACCACATCAAAGGCCATTTGGGATCATTGAAAGACACGCTACGTTTTTGTCTGCTTTTGGCCACTTGTTGCTCGACCCACAATACCTGAAAACAAAACATAGAGACCATTGACTTGCGAGAATATAAAGGAATACAAATGTAGACTTAAAAAAAAAAGAATTGCTTAGTTTTCATCACACATTCTATACATTTACATGTACCATCATAATTATATATAATACATGTACCATCATGTATTATACATTAATACATGGATATCTGAAGAACATAGTTGATATTACATGTATATGGCTGAAATACACGCTTTGCCCGTCCTATAGTCCGTTCATATGTCTTTCTAATCTATCTATCATCTATCTATCTATCTATCTATCTATCTATCTATCTATCTATCTATCTATCTATCTATCTATCTATCTATCTATCTATCTATCTATCTATCTAACTATCTATCTATCTATCTGTCTTTTGCCTACTTAATCTATCTATCTATCTATCTATCATCTATCTATCTATCCATCTAACTATCTATCTATCTATCTATCATCTATCTATCTATCATCTGTCTATCTATCTATCTATCTATCTATCTATCTATCTATCTATCTATCTATCTATCTATCTATCTATCTATCTATCTATCTATCTATCTATCTATCTGCATGTTTACTGCCATTAAATAAGATGTACAGACTGAATTACATGACCACTGTGTGTGCGTGCGTGTGTGTGCGCTCTAAGTGGGGTGGATACAAGACAGGGAGATGCTCAACTTCACCATTGAGTCATTTTAATTTCACTGGGGAAACAAAATGACCCACTTTAAGTTATATTCAAAATGTGGTCAAGTGTACCGTATTGAGGCGACAGTGTGAACAATATGAATACACAAAGTAATGTGGCGACTGCAACGAGTTTCTCTACTTAGAAGGAAAAAAAAACAAATTAAGGAGACAAGTATGAAATCATGCAGTAATAGAAACGTATGAAATCATACAGTAATAGAAACATACCACACATAAAGGAGACAAGTATGAAATCATACAGTAATAGAAACATACCACACATTAAGGAGACAAGTATGAAATCATACAGTAATAGAAACATACCACACATTAAGGAGACAAGTATGAAATCATGCAGTAATAGAAACATACCACACATTAAGGAGACAAGTATGAAATCATGCAGTAATAGAAACGTATGAAATCATACAGTAATAGAAATGTACCACACATTAAGGAGACAAGTATGAAATCATACAGTAATAGAAACGTAACACGTAAATAATAAAACAAGACAGAGACATTCATTAAAAATTAATACATAAATCAAACAAAAACTACACCATTTTTTTTTAAAGTTATAAAGTAATGTGTTCAAACTGTTGTGTGTACGGCTCACACAATTTTTTGTTTAAAGTTATAAAGTAATGTGTTCAAACTGTTGTGTGTACGGCTCACACAATTTTTTGTTTAAAGTTATAAAGTAATGTGTTCAAACTGTTGTGTGTACGGCTCACACAATTTTTTTTTTAAAGTTATAAAGTAATGTGTTCAAACTGTTGTGTGTACGGCTCACGTAAAGGGCGGCAATACGCTGCACAAACACAGGGGTTGGCGATGGTCCAAATTTATGATCAAACAATATGCTAACTAGTAACATTTGCATAATACACATTTGGGATGGTTGACAAAGAAAGTGTTTGTTCTTTGATTTACACCTTGATCTTAACCCCCCCCCCCCCAATGATTAAAAACAACTGATTCAACATTGTAAAGAGACGCGCTGTATTCATTTTGATTTTATTGATACCCAGAGAATGTTGTCTTTCTATTTTTTTATTTTATTTTTATGCAAGAGCAACCATTACACTAGGGCTCTTAACCTGAGTGGTCCGGCCTCGTCGTATAAAAACGCTGACTTTCAAAACACACCGTACACGAGAAGGCAAAGACAAAAATAAAAAAAAAAAGAAAAAGAAATATTCTGCATATCTAGGTAAGTGACGTAGGAATGACAACTCCGGTGCTTATCATTCTAAGTTTGCAAACCTAACATTTGAATCATGTTCTAATGTACCTGGTGCAAGAGACTTCTACCGTGAGCGTGTGCTCCTGTCTGACGTGAGTGTGGGCGTACTCAGCTACCACTTATGAGTGTGTGTGTGTGTGTGTGTGTGTGTGTGTGTCAGTGCGTGTCTAGGTGGAAATTAAGCGATTCCTGTGAAGACAGACTTTATCTGCAACTAAAAATAGCAGCTTGGACAAATTTAGACCTTCGGAGCAGCTATCAAGTAGTTCAGCAACAGCAGTACATGTTCCAGCTATACTGGGCAGAGAGGCCAGCTGTCTGTTTTAAAAGTACTAGGGAATAACAACAACCAATAGACTAGATACCGCACGTTTACTTTCAAAGACTTCATATCAAATGCAGTATAACAGGCCGTATCACTAATGTACTATCAACTCAAGACTTCATAGTTTTATATCAACAGCAGTATAACAGGCCAAGATCATAAGTATCACTAATGTACTATCAACTCAAGACTTCATAGTTTATATCAACTGTAGTATAACAGGCCAAGATGTGAAGTATCACTAATGTACTATCAACTCAAGACTTCATAGTTTATATCAACTATACCTTCCGTAACAGGCCAATATGTGAAGTATTACTAATGTACTATCAACTCAAGACTTCATCGTTTATATCAACAGCAGTATAACAGGCCAAGATGTGAAGTATCACTAATGTACTATCAACTCAAGACTTCATAGTTTATATCAACTGTAGTATACCTTCCGTAACAGGCCAATATGTGAAGTATGACTAATGTACTATCAACTCAAGACTTCATAGTTTATAACAACTGTTGAATACAGAAACAGAGCAGTACGTTAAGTATCAAAACATCATTACCGTAGCGAGCTTAACTCGCGCCCTGGGCACAATACCTTTTTAGCGCCCCCCCCCCATTTCGAAAACCATATAATAATATAAGTAAAATATACCATTTGGCACCACTTTGTGAGTAGCGCCCGGGGCATGATGCCCCCCCCCTCACTACGACCCTGCAAAACATACACTTTCTATTTCAAACGGTAGCTAACTAATTTTGTTGGCACATATTTGAACTAAAATAATGTATCAAGTTCCACATTAGGAATTAACACAAATGTACAAAAATAAAGCTTTTTTTAATGGTTTTCCTATGGATGTCGTAATTCGTTCTTTATTGCAAGTAACTGAAACAAAAGTCAATTTAATTCGATTAGCGTAGGGCATGCAATGGTTGTGTCTACTGGGCCAGTGCCGTGGTGTTAAACTTCACAGTGTGAGAACCACCGACTGAATATGTTACCCCACCTCACTTCGTTACCCTCTTTCGGTTGGTAGAGTCGCAGGAAGACCTGGGGCGGTTAGGGAAATCCATTGAACTGTGGCTGTACATTATACAGATCAATGTGGATTCATTTACATAATCCTTCTACAATAACTATGTAGTAAACATGTAAGGGCCAACATAAACTATGTTTATCAGAGACATTGAAATGTGGCTGTATATTATACAGTCCATGCGTCCAATCTATAATAACTATGTAGTAAACATGCATGGGCCAAAACAACCACTAAAAACAATTTTAAAAGAATTCATTCACTCAGAGAATTCTGGCAGACCTTGCAGCACATTGTGTCATATCGGGAATAGTGGGTGGGAGGAGGGAAGACCTGTCAATCAAACCCCCACATTGAGTCCTGAAAAAAAAAGTGTAGTAGATGGGCGAAGATAATGCACCCGTCCACATGCACGGATCTGATAGAACGTTGTAAAGGTTCTGGATGATGTTGTGATAGTTTGTGGTGTGGATGTTGGTTCTGTGTATGTATTGTATACAATAGCTAACATAAAACTTGTAAATGTTGATGTATTGAACGTTGGTTTTGTGGATGTATTGAATGTTAGTTCTATGAATGCTGGTTCAGTGTATGTATTGAATGTTGGCTATGTGGATGTACTAATACAAAAAGCTATCATAAAACTTATACAAGTTGGTTCTGTAAATGTTCTGAACACAACAGCTGATAGAATGTTGAATACAATAAGACAGAATGTCGTACCCAAGATATGTAACAAGTGTTATAATTTTATCTCAACCACGAATTACAATCTATCATATACAAATAAAAAAAATGCAGTCTTCGGCTTCAGCCATGATGGAAGATTGAACAAAAATACAAACAACACTTTCAAAACCAATCCATCTTTATATTTCAATGGTGACGGAAGGGGGCTCATTGTTGAATTCTGTGTGGCTCAAAATGATCGAGTTTTTATTTTTTACTGTTATTTGATTGATATAACTCACTCGAAAGATGAAATATTTGTTTTGTTTTTATATACATCAACCTAATTGCATCTCTCATCGACCTCTTATACAACCTATCCAGGTATATTTCATTGTACAGTGGAAATACACACGAGTACATTGGGATCAAGTTGGGTGACAGGGTGTGAAGACAAATACCAAATCATCAGATACGCTGCTGACCAATGAAGAATTGGCGGTCACCGTAAAACCTATTTGCAAACGAGAGATCTATTTCCAGCTAAATGTGTGTTTTAGCAAAAGTAGGAGCGGAGATAGAACTAAAACAATAGAACAATTTTTCTATCAGAAGCAATAAAAGAATATTACAAAATTCACTAGAGTCAATAAGAAAACTAATAGCCTATAACACATTCTACAAGAAGCAATAACAAAAAGAATAGCCTATAACAAATTCTACAATAAGCAATAACAAAAAGAATAGCCATAACAAATTCTACAAGAAGCAATAACAACAAGAATAGCCTATAACAAATCCTACAAGAAGCAATAACAAAAAGAATAGCCTATAACAATTCCACAAGAAGCAATAACAAAAAGAATAGCCTTTAACAAATTCTACAGGAAGCAATAACAAAAAGAATAGCTTATAACAAATTCTACAAGAAGCAATAACACAAAGAAAAGCCTATAACACATTCTACAAGAAGCAATAACAAAAAGAATAGCCTATAACAAATTCTACAAGAAGCAATAACAAAAAGAATAGCCTATAACAAATCATACAAGAAGCAATAACAAAAATAATAGCCGATAACACATTCTACAAGAAGCAATAACACAAAGAATAGCCTATAACAATTCCACAAGAAGCAATAACAAAAAGAATAGCCTTTAACAAATTCTACAGGAAGCAATAACAAAAAGAATAGCCTATATCAAATTCTACAAGAAGCAATAACAAAAAGAACACCCGATAACAAATTCTACAAGAAGCAATAACAAAAAGAATAGCCTATATCAAATTCTACAAGAAACAATAACAAAAAGAACAGCCTATAACAAATTCTACAAGAAGCAATAACAAAAAGAATAGCCTATAACAATTTCTACAAGAACCAATAACAAAAAGAACAGCCTATAAAAAATTCTACAAGAAGCAATAACGAAAAGAACACCCTATAACAAATTCTACAAGAAGCAATAACAAAAAGAATAGCCTATAACAAATTCTACAAGAAGCAATAACAAAAAGAACACCCTATAACAAATTCTACAAGAAGCAATAACAAAAAGAATAGCCTATAACAAATTCTACAAGAAGCAATAACAAAAAGAACAGCCTATAACAAATTCTACAAGAAGCAATAACACAACGAATAGCCTATAACAAATTCTACAAGAAACAATAACAAAAAGAATATAAAAAAATCTACCAGAGTCCACCCTATATTCAGCGGTCATAACAAAAAAAAAAGCAAAGATGCTCAATCATCTCCCAAAGTTTTGTACATAATATTTCCCAGTGTCTGACAAAATTGACGTCTGTGATCAATGGAGCCGGGGGGATGTGGAGCCTCCAGGGATGCCAGTGTAAATTATAAGACTCCATGCTCTCTATCAGTGTAAACTCTTTTTATCTGGACTACTTTTTCTTTCCCCCCAAGGCTTTTATACTGAGGCACATAAGATTTTTCTTCTTTACATTCCAGAAGAAAGTTAATATGTATATAGGCCTAAAAATAATATAACTTCGTTTTTTTTGTTTTTTTTTCAAACGGTGAAAAACTCAAAATATCAGTGAAAAAGTTCATAGACCAGGGGTGGGCCGACTTTTCAAAACGCGGGGCACATTGGATATTTAAGTTTGACACAATGGCTGGACAAAGAGCAAAGGGACGGAGTGTTCATTTGTACTAATAAAAATGTAAAATGTCATTGATGTGAACTAAGGGAGGGGGGTAGAGTGCGGACCCGGGTCAAACAGCCAGGCGGGCCTTACTTGACTCTCGGGCCGTAGTTAGCCCATGTCTGTCACACCATGTGAACATTTTCTCTTCAGTAATTAATAATAGCTTAAATTTATCGTTGAAATTAAAGAATACATGACTACATTGGTCGGGAAGACTGATAGAGTGATGGCGGGTTGTGCTGATACACACATTCAGCTTTCAGCTTTTAAACAATTGAAAATCTTTCACAAGTCATCGTAAAACGATCAAACAAAACAGCAACAATTTACCTGTGAAGAAATCAACATCTTCAATGCATTCAATCAATGATTGTTCTAATCTTATAATAGAAAAATTTCTCAAGATATCAATTAGCAATACTTTACTCTGCACTTCAATGACCAATCCATACAATCTACAATTTAATACTGTAAAATTTACCATGACAAAAGTACTAGTATACGCATACAATGGTAACAATAAATGCTAACATACATACATCACATTATCAATGTTAACATTTCTCCGGACATTAATTTATACTAATTACAATTAATGTTAATATTTCTAAAGACATCAGTTAATATTCAGACACCACATACAACCAATGTTACTATTCAGACAGCACATTATCAATGTTAACATTTACACAGCACATAACATTCAGTGCTAGCATTTACAAAGCACAAACAACCATTGTTAACATTTAAAAAGCCCACACAATCAATTTTAACATTTACATATCCACGCAATCAATGTTAACATCCACAAAGCCCATACAATCAATGTCAACATTTGCTGATTAAAAGAAGAAATGTTAGTCAACAATTACTGAGCATGGTGAAAAACTTTCCAGAACAGCCGGGGATATCACAAACATTAGATGGACAATCACACACAGACACACTCCGGTAGAAATGCACGTGTGTCAATTCCAAATTGAAAGATTGTGCATAATTTCAATTTATCAAATATTCTTAATTTATTTTTAAAAAAAAACACATAACGCAGAGGATTAAGAAAAAAAAACCCAAACAAACACGAATTTAAATAAAAATTTGAAAGAGTCAATATGACATTTTGGCAATACGTCATGACATAAACATGCAACGTGTCGGTCAAACATAACAAAACTCAGACCATCTACTTCATCCTAAACCAGGCCTTGGGCAGACTAAGGCCAGCAGGGCCATATACTCCACAGGACGGATGGTCGTGCGGTACAGCGCTAGACTGTCGACCTAAGGGTTCGATCTCCGGTGAGGACCAGTCGATATTTAAGGTCATGGTGAAAGTCTCTCCCCCCCCCCCACCGGTATAGCTCCCGTGATGCCTCCATGGCCTCTGCACTATAGGCTATGGTGGGGGGGGGGGGTGAAACAAAGGCATTATAAAACCGTCCCATTAGTGATTTAAAGGATCTAAGAGATTTAATCTCATCCTTACAGGACGCGTCATACAAACCCACACACACACACGGAACGTGTAGATGTCCAGTTGAAAGAAAAAACTACCACATTCTTCTAGCTGCAAGTAAAAGAGACGACACCAGGCATCCGTGGTTTCTGCCTCGACTACTAACATACTCTAGGCTTGCCCATACTCTAGACTTGTCCATACTCTAGACTTGTCCATACTCTAGACTTGTCCATACTCTAGACTTGTCCATACTCAAGGCTTGTCCATACTCTAGGCTTAACCATCCTCTAGACTTGTCCATACTGTAGACTTGTCCATACTCTAGACTTGTCCATACTCTAGACTTGTCCATACTCTAGGCTTGTCCATACTCTAGACTTGTCCATACTCTAGGCTTGTCCATACTCTAGACTTGTCCATACTCTAGACTTGTTCATACTCTAGACTTGTCCATCAGTCAAATTGTTACTTTCTCATTTTACCGTGCGACAACCCCCCCCCCCAATCCCCCACCCCCACTGCGGTAGACTTGGACTGCAGGACAATAATATATTCAAATATGATTAAAAAAAACAAAATGTGTATGTATGATCATAGTGTTGGCCTCATATGTTAACATATGCACGCCCTATTATTACTGTGTCCTCTCTATATATCACGCCCAGTGGCACCGAGAGCCAACGCGGGCCCCAGGGCAGGACATCATTGCGGGCCCCTTAATAAACAATGAGTCGTGAAAAAATTGACATGCCGGGCCCCCTTTATGCCCCCTTACAGATGCGGGCCCCCTGGCAATGACCCCCCTGCCCCCCCTCTCGGCGGCCCTGATCACGCCCTATTATCACTGTGTCCTCTCTATATATCACGCCCTATTATCACTGTGTCCTATCTCTCTCTATATATATATATCAATGTAGCTTCATTTTTTTTCATGCTGAGATTTCATCCATTGTTATAAGTTGGGGGGGGGGTGGTGGTGTGGATGAGCCACACAATTTAATCAATCAATGACTCAAGTTTATTCAATTTGTTATCTACATTTCTCACTAAAATTAACAGAGTCTGCCCGTTCATTTATCCATAAATATCTATTCATCTATCTGACCATTCGTCTATAAATCTATCCATCTAACTACTGATCGATATAAATTCATGTGAAACAAGTAAACCACGTGAGACTCCTTCCCGTCCCCCGATCCCTCATCAAAATAACGTGGTAAATATTTCCCCACCACCCGATATTTATTTCCCCTAAATACCACGTCGGTTTACCTTGACATCAGGTCAGAATGTTCTGTAATCTCTGTCTATATATAAATGCGATCCTCTTGTCTGTCTGCGTGTTTTCAGTATAAATTTTCTGACAGCTGTATGCACTGCGTTTAAATTTGTAATAAACAATACGACACCAATTATCCTTAATTGTGAAAAAAAAAAATCACAATGTACATACAATCATTGAAAGAAATTCAAGCGCTATTAATGTCCAATCAATACCGATTAAGGAATGCATTGATTTTTGTTGTTGTTGTTTGTTTGTTATGAGCGCGAGAGCCAATGATATTATTGCACCACAAACAGGTGCGCCTGATTTAAAAATACCTGTTTAGTATTACATAAGGTTTTTTTAGCGCATTTTCGAGAAGTCGAATTTTCTATTGTTTCCGTTTTGTCCGTCTGTCTGTCGGTCTGTCCATCTGTCATCACCCTAGATCTCAGCAACCGTAAGTCCTAGACCCATGATGTATAAACTTTTTTGTAGGGCTTTGGCCTGCCATTTCTGCATCAAAAGTCCATTTCGCGATCTGACCTCTTGTAGTGGCAGTTCGACCTCCTGGAAGTGCCATATTACCTCATTTTCCATGCAAAAAATTTTTATTTCACTAAAGTGTTCAGAATTTAAGCAGAAAATTCTAACTACTGATCAAACTTATTGTTTTGAATACTATTTTTTTTTCAGATATATGCATTACACAATTGAATTTATAAACATTTCCAAAATTTACAAATATTTACAGAAAGCTAACATACGTACTGATACATAACACGAAAATGCACTAACAGAATGGAAAGAAAGTAAAGCGCTGAAGTAAATTGAAATAAGTCACAGCGTAGAGTCTTTTATATCTATGGGTCACACCAAGGAATGCCATTTCTGTATTGTTCTGTAATTCTTGTGATAAAAAGTTGCGGCTGATCCAACTGTGACTATTTTGCATTTCCGCGCATCGCCGGATACAGTTCTGTTGTATTTATAAATATATGTTGTCGAGTTAAAAGACATAGTCACTATATTATACAGACTGGTCAACTGTGAACAATCGGAAAACATATAGTCACTATATAGACTAGTCAACTGTGCACAGTCGGAAAACATAAATTCACTATACAGACTGGTCAACTGTGCACTGTCGGAAAACATAAATTCACTATACAGACTGGTCAACTATGCACAGTCGGAAAACGTAAACTCACTATACAGACTGGTCATCTATCTTTGGTTTCCTAGATGAAAAGTGTTTTTTTTTGTACTGTCAGTTTTCTCTAGTGAAGAGAAACATTCAGATATATTCTGATAGTGATAGCAAAAGAAATTCTTGTCTTAGAACTACAATTATTTTCTGCCTTCGCAATATGGCTAATGTTTTCTCTATATAGTGTTTATTCCTTTTTTAACCAAAATAAATACGAAACTTTCTGATTCTATTACACATTTGATAAACCGAAAGAAAACATGAACACATTGATGATATGATAGGTAAGAACATCTGGTGGTAGCCAGTGGTAGGTATGAACACATTGATGATATGTATTAACACTTTGTTTGAACACATTGATGATATGATAGGTAAGAACACACTGGTGGTAGCCAGTGGTAGGTATGAACACATTGATGATATGTATTAACACTTTGGTGGTAGGTATGAACACTTTGGTGGTAGCCCGTATGAACACTTTGGTGTTAGGTATGAACACTTTGGTGTTAGGTATGAACACTTTGGTGGTAGGTATGAACACATTGGTGGTAGGTATGAACACACTGGTGGTAGGTATGAAGACTTTGGTCTTAGGTATGAACACATTGGTGGTAGGTATGAAGACTTTGGTCTTAGGTATGAACACTATGGTGGTATGTATTCGTGAATGTGTATATAACGTGTTTTATGTTTTTAACTACTGGCCACAGAACTATTGGATTGACCCTTCAAATAATTAAACAGCGAGGCGTCTAGCCACCAATGAACTTAAGTGGGGCGACTAGCTACAAACGAACTAGCAACCAACAAACTAGTCGTGAGGCGTCTAGCGACCAATGAACAGCGAGGCGTCTAGCATACCATGAGCCACATGAAGAGGCGTCTAGCTGCGAACAAACTAGAGTGAGGCGTTTGGCTTCAAATGAGCTACTGTGAGACGTCTAGAACGAATGAGCCGCACTCAGTGGAGTGAGACAGAGACAGGGGGAGGGGGGTGGGCACGGCCCATTCTAGCAACGGTCGTTGAACCGCAGCCCCATATAGACGTTCGACATCTTTCCTTTCTGGCCATCCACGTGACTTGAACATTTTAGAGCTCTCTCTCTCTCTCTCTGTGAGAGAGAGGAGACGGCTGATGACCCAGAGTGGCGCTACACTGAACTGTGTTGTCTTTTGCGTTGTTTTGTTGTTGCTGTCTTCACCGACCAAAGATCTGACGTTGGAAAAGAATAACATGGTTCAGAATCCTGTCAACAATAGACGGAATAGGCCTGGGATTACTGCTGCCTGGAAACAGGAGACTGGGACCAGTATTGGGGCTGGAATGTACTCTCTCT
>JAGDYQ010000086.1:3555958-3630952 GCA_021962125.1 Bulinus truncatus
AGGGAGAGAGAGAGACAGAGAGAGAGAGAGTACATTCCAGCCCCAATACTGGCCCCCAGTCTCCTGTTTCCAGGCAGTAATCCCAGGCATATCCCGTCTATTGTTGACAGGATTCTGAACCATGTTATTGTTTCCAACGTCAGATCTTTGGTCGGTGAAGACAGCAACAACAAAACAACGCAAAAGACAACACAGTTCAGTGGAGCACCACTCTGGGTCATCAACCGTCTCCTCTCTCTCTCTGAGAGAGAGAGAGAGAGAGGGAGGGAGAGCTCTAAAATGTGTCAAGTCACGTGGATGGCCGAAAGGAAAGATGACGAATGTCTATATGGGGCTGCGGTTCAACGACCGTTGCTGGAATGGGCCGTGCACACCCCCCTCTCTGTCTCACTCCACTGAGTGCGGCTCATTCGTTCTAGACGCCTCACTGCTGTTATTCATTTGATGCTAGACGTCTCACAGTAGCTCATTTGTAGCCAAACGCCTCACTCTAGTTTGTTTGCAGCTAGACGCCTCTTCATGTGGCTCATGGTATGCTAGACGCCTCGCTGTTCATTGGTTGCTAGACGCCTCACGACTAGTTTGTTGGTTGCTAGTTCGTTTGTAGCTAGTCGCCCCACTTAAGTTCATTGGTGGCTAGACGCCTCGCTGTTTAATTATTTGAACGGTCAATCCAATAGTTATGTGGCCAGTAGTTAAAAACATAAAACACGTTATATACACATTGACGAATACATACCACCAAAGTGTTCATACCTACCACCAAAGTGTTCATACCTACCACCAATGTGTTCATACCTACCACCAAAGTGTTCATATCTACCACCAAAGTGTTCATACCTACCACCAAAGTGTTCATACCTACCACCAAAGTGTTCATACCTACCACCGAAGTGTTCATACCTACCACCAGAGTGTTCACACCTACCACCAATGTGTTCATACCTACCACCAATGTGTTCACACCTACCACCAATGTGTTCATACCTAACACCAATGTGTTCGTACTAACACCAAAGTCTTCTTACCTACCACCAATGTGTTCATACCTACCACCGAAGTGTTAATACATATCATCAATGTGTTCATACCTACCACTGGCTACCACCAGTGTGTTTTTATCTATCATATCATCAATGTGTTCATGTTTTCTTTCGGTTTATCAAATGTGTAATAGAATCAGAAAGTTTCGTATTTATATTTTGGTTAAAAAAGGAATAAACACTATACAGAGAAAACATTAGCCATATTGCGAAGGCAGAAAATAATTGTAGTTCTAAAACAAGAATATGTCTGAATGTTTCTCTTCACTAGAGAAAACTGACAGTACAAAAAATAAACACTTTTCATCTAGGAAACCAAAGATAGATGACCAGTCTATATAGTGACTTTATGTTTTCCGACTGTGCACAGTTGACCAGTCTGTATAGTGAGTTTATGTTTTCCGACATTTCACAGTTGACCAGTCTGTATAGTGAATTTATGTTTTGCGACTGTGCACAGTTGACCAGTCTGTATAGTGAGTTTATGTTTTTCGACAGTGCACAGTTGACCAGTCTGTATAGTGAGTTTATGTTTTCCGACAGTGCAGTTGACCAGTCTGTATAGTGAATTTATGTTTTCCGACAGTGCACAGTTGACCAGTCTGTATAGTGAGTTTATGTTTTCCGATAGTGCACAGTTGACCAGTCTGTATACTGAGTTTATGTTTTCCGACTGTGCACAGTTGACCAGTCTATATAGTGACTTTATGTTTTCTGACTGTGCACAGTTGACCAGTCTGTATAATATAGTGACTATGTCTTTTAACTCGACAACGTATATTTATAAATACAACAGAACTGTATCCGGCGATGCGCGGAAATGCAAAATAGTCACAGTTGGATCAGCCGCAACTTTTTATCACAAGAATTACAGAACAATACAGAAATGGCATTCCTTGGTGTGACCCATAGATATAAAAGACTCTACGCTGTGACTTATTTCAATTTACTTCAGCGCTTTACTTTCTTTCCATTCTGTTAGCGCATTTTCGTGTTATGTATCAGTACGTATGTTAGCTTTCTGTAAATATTTGTAAATTTTGGAAATGTTTATAAATTCAATTGTGTAATGCATATATCTGAAAAAAAATATTATTCAAAACAATAAGTTTGATCAGTAGTTAGAATTTTCTGCTTAAATTCTGAACACTTTAGTGAAATAAAAAATTTTTGCACGGAAAATGAGGTAATATGGCACTTCCAGGAGGTTGAACTGCCACTACAAGAGGTCAGATCGCGAAATGGACTTTTGATGCAGAAATGGCAGGCCAAGACCTACAAAAAAAAAGTATATACAACATGGGTCTAGGACTTATGGTTGTTGAGATCTAGGGTGATGACAGATGGACAGACAGACAGACAGACGGACAAAACGGAAACAATAGCGCATTCGACTTCTCGAAAATGCGCTTAAAAAAAACCTCATGTAATACTAAACAGGTATTTTTAAATCAGGCGCACCTGTTTGTAGTGCAATAATAATAATATCATTGGCTCTCGCGCTCATAACAAACAACAAACAACAACAACAAAAATCAATGCATTCCTTAATCGGTATTGATTGGACATTAATAGCTCTTGAATTTCTTTCAATGATTGTACATTGTGATTTTTTTTTCACAATTAAGGATAATTGGTGTCGTTTTGTTTATTACAAATTTAAACGCAGTGCATACAGCTGTCAGAAAATTTATACTGAAAACACGCAGACAGACAAGAGGATCGCATTTATATATAGACAGAGATTACAGAACACTCTAACCTGATGTCAAGGTAAACCGACGTGGTATTTAGGGGAAATAAATATCGGGTGGTGGGGAAATATTTACCACGTTATTTTGATACGGAATTGGGGACGGGAAGGAGTCTCACGTGGTTTACTTGTTTCACATGAATTTATATCGATCAATAGTTAGATGGATAGATTTATAGACGAATGGTCAGATAGATGAACAGATATATTGATAAATTAACGGGCACACTCGTTAATTTTAGTGAGAAATGTAGATAACAAATTGAATAAACTTGAGTCATTGATTGATTAAATTATGGCTCATCCACCCCCCCCCCCCACACACACACTTATAACAATGGATGAAATCTCAGCATGAAAAAAATGAAGCTACATTGATATATATATATATATATATATATATATATATATATATATAGAGAGAGAGAGAGAGAGAGAGAGAGAGAGAGAGAGAGTGGAGACAGTGATAATAGGGTGTGATATATATATATATATATATATATATATATATATATATAGAGAGAGAGAGAGAGAGGACACAGTGATAATAGTGACAATATATATATATATATATATATATATATATATATATATATAGAGAGAGAGAGAGAGAGAGAGGAGACAGTGATAATAGGGCGTGCATATGTTAACATATGAGGTCAACACTCTGATCATACATACACATTTTTTTTTTAAAATCATATTTGAATATAGTATTGTGCTGCAGTCCAAGTCTACCGCAGGGGGGGGGGGGGTTGTCGCACGGTAAAATGAGAAAGTAACAATTTGACTGATGGACAAGTCTAGAGTATGTCAGTAGTCAGTCAGAAACCACGGATGCCTGGTGTAGTCTTTTACTTGCAGCTAGAAGACGGTGGTAGTTTTCTTTCAACTGGACATCTACACGTTCCGTGTGTGTGTGTGTATGACGCGTCCTGTAAGGATGAGATTAAATCTCTTAGATCCTATAAACCACTAATGGGACGGTTTTTATGGTGCCTTTGTTTCACCCCCACCATAGCCTATAGTGCAGTGGCCATGGAGGCATCACGGGAGCTATACCGGGGGTGGGGACTTTCACCATGACCTTAAATATCGACTGGTCCTCACCGGAGATCGAACCCTAAGGTCGACACTCTAGCGCTGTACCGCACGACCATCCGTCCCGTGGAGTATATGGCCCTGCTGGCCTTAGTCTGCCCATGGCCTGGTTTAGAATGAAGTAGATGGTCTGAGTTTTGTTATGTTTGACCGACATGGTGCATGTTTATGTCATGACGTATTGCCAAAATGTCATATTGACTCTTTCAAATTTTTATTTAAATTCGTGTTTTTTTTTTCTTAATCCTCTGCGTTATGTTTTTTTTTTAATAATACATTAAGAATATTTGATAAATTGAAATTATGCACACACTTTCAATTAGGAATTGACACACGTCTGTATGTGCGTGCGCGTGCGTGTGTGATTGTCCATCTAATGCTTGTGATATCCCCGGCTGTATGGAAAGTACATGACGTCATAAGAAATTTGAGATAACTCTTCCTCTTCTTTTTTTAAAAAAGTTTTCCACCATGCTCAGTAATTGTTGACTAACATTTCTTCTTTTAATCAGCAAATGTTGACATTGTTTGTATGGGCTTTGTAAATGTTAACATTGATTGCGTGGATATGTAAATGTTAAAATTGATTGTGTGGGCTTTTTAAATGTTAACAATTGTTGTTTGTGCTTTGTAAATGATAACACTGAATGTTATGTGCTGTGAAAATGTTAACAATGATTGTATGTTCTGTGTAAATGTTAACATTATAACGTGCTGTCTGAATAGTAACATTGATTGTATGTGCTGTATACTGATGTCTTTAGAAATATTAACATGAATTGTAATTAGTATAAATTAATGTCCGGAGAAATGTTAACATTGATAATGTGCTGTCTGAGTAGTAACATTGATTGTATGCGCTGTGTATTGATGTCTTGAGAAATATTAACATTAGTTTTAATTAGTGTAAATTGATGTCTGGAGAAAAGTTAACATTGAATTAATGTGATGTATATAAGTTAGCATTTATTGTTACCATTGTATGCGTATACTAGTACTTATGTCATGGTAAATTTTACAGTATTAAATTATAGATTGTGTCGATTGGTCATTGAAGTCCAGAGAAATGTATTGCTAATTGATATCTTGAGAAATGTTTCTATTATAAGATTTGAACAATCATTGATTGAATCCATTGAAGATGTTGGTTTCTTCATAGGTAAATTGTTGCTGTTTTGTTTGATCGTTTTGCGATGACTTGTGAAAGATTTTCAATTGTTTGAAAGCTGAATGTGTCTATCAGCACACCCCGCCATCACTCTATCAGTCTTCCCGACCAATGTAGTCATTTTTTTTCTATAATTTCAACGATAAATTTAAGCCATTATTAATTACTGAATAGAAAATGTTCACATGGTGTGACAGACAGGGGCTAACTACGGACCGCGAGCAGTGCTCGATTTAAGAAAAAAACCAGAGCCGGGGGTAAATGTCATCCCCTGCGGGGATGAAATTAATTAAAGCAGAGCCGGGGATGACAGTCCTCAGTTGCGGGGATTCCCCGGCATCCCCGGCGGTAATTCGAGCACTGCCCGCGAGTCAAGTAAGGCCCGCCTGGCTGTTTGATCCGGGGCCTCGATCTGCTCCCATCCCCTCGTTCACATCAATGACATTTTACATTTTTATTAGTACAAATTAACACTCCGTCCCTTTGCTCTTTGTCCAGCCATTGTGTCAAACTTAAATATCCAACGTGCCCCGCGTTTTGAAAAGTTGGCCCACCCCTGGTCTATGAACGTTTTCACTGATATTTTGAGTTTTTCGCCGTTTGAAAAAAACAAAAAAACGAAGTTATATTATTTTTAGGCCTATATGCATATTAACTTTCTTCTGGAATGTAAAGAAGAAAAATCTTATGTGCCTCAGTATAAAAGCCTTGGGGGGGGGGGTAAAAAAAAAGTAGTCCAGATAAAAAGAGTTTACACTGATAGAGAGCATGGAGTCTTATAATTTACACTGGCATCCCTGGAGGCTCCACACCCCCCCCCCCGGCTCCATTGATCACAGACGTCAATTTTGTCAGACACTGGGAAATATTATGTACAAAACTTTGGGGGATGATTGAGCATCTTTGCTTTTTTTTTTTATGAGCGCTGAATATAGGGTGGACTCTGGTAGAATTTATTATATTCTTTTTGTTATTGCTTCTTGTAGAATGTGTTATAGGCTGTTCTTTGTGTTATTGCTTCTTGTAGAATTTGTTATAGGCTGTTCTTTGTGTTATTGCTTCTTGTAGAATTTGTTATAGGCTGTTCTTTGTGTTATTGCTTCTTGTAGAATGTGTTATAAGCAATTATTTTTTTATTGACTCTAGTGAATTTTGTAATATTCTTTTATTGCTTCTGATAGAAACATTGTTCTATTGTTTTAGTTCTATCTCCGCTCCTACTTTTGCTTAAACACACATTTAGCTGGAAATAGATCTCTTGTTTGCAAATAGGTTTTACGGTAACCGCCAATTCTTCATTGGTCAGCAGCGTATCTGATGATTTGGTATTTGTCTTCACACCCTGTCACCCAACTTGGCCCCAATGTACTCGTATTTCCACTGTACAATGAAATATACCTGGATAGGTTGTATATGAGGTCGATGAGAGATGCAATTATGTTGTTGTATATAAAAACAAAACAACTATTTCATCTTTCGAGTGAGTTATATCAATCAAATAACAGTAAAAAAAAAAATACTCGATCATTTTGAGCCACACAGAATTCAACAATAAGCCCCCTTCCGTTACCATTGAAATATAAAGATGGATTGGTTTTGAAAGTGTTGTTTGTATTTTTGTTCAATCTTCCATCATGGCTGAAGCCGAAGACTGCATTTTTTTTATTTATATATGATAGATTGTAATTCGTGGTTGAGATAAAATTATAACACTTGTTACATATCTTGTGTACGACATTCTGTCCTATTGTATTCAACATTCTATCAGCTGTTGTGTTCAGAACATTTACAAAACCAACTTTTATAAGTTTTATGATAGCTTTTTGTATTAGTACATCCACATGGCCAACATTCAATACATCCACTGAACCAGCATCCATAGAACTAACATTCAATACATCCACAAAACCAACGTTCAATACATCAACATTTACAAGTTTTATGTTAGCTATTGTATTCAATACATACACAGAACCAACATCCACACCACAAACTATCACAACATCATCAAGAACCTTTACAACGTTCTGTCAGATCCGTGCATGTGGATGGGTGCATTATCTTCGCCCATCTACTACACTTTTTTTTTTTCAGGACTCAATGTGGGAGTTTGATTGACAGGTCTTCCCTCCTCCCACCCGCTATTCCCGATATGACACAATGTGCTGCAAGGTCTGCCAGAATTCTTTGAGTGAATTCTTTTAAAATCGTTGTTAGTGGTTGTTTTCTTCAGTTCAATGTCTCTGATAAACAGTTTTATGTTGGCCCATACATGTTTACTACATAGTTATTTTACATTGGACGCATGGACTGAAGGATTATGTAAATGAATCCACATTGATCTGTATGTGTACAGCCACAGTTGAATGGATTTCCCTAACCGCCCCAGGTCTTCCTGCGACTCTACCAACCGAAAGAGGGTAACGAAGTGAGGTGGGGTAACATATTCAGTCGGTGATTCTCACACTGTGAAGTTTAACACCACGGCACTGGCCCAGTAGACACAACCATTGCATGCCCTACGCTAATCGAATTAATTGACTTTTGTTTCAGTTACTTGCAATAAAGAACGAATTACGACATCCATAGGAAATCAAAAATAAAAATTGTATTTTCTTTTAGTTAATTCCTAATGTGGAACTTGATACATTATTTTAGTTCAAATATGTGCCAACAAAATTAGTACGGTACCGTTTGAAATAGAAAGTGTATGATTTGCAGGGTGGACAAAGGGGGGGGGGGGCATCATGCCCCGGGCGCTACTCACAAAATGGTGCCAAATGGTATATTTTACTTATATAATTATATGGTTTTCGAATGGGGGGGGGGCGCTAAAAAGGTATTGTGCCCCAGGCGCGAGTCAAGCTCGCTACGGCACTGATGTTTTGATACTTAACGTACTGCTCTGTTACTGCAGTATTCAACAGTTGTTATAAACTATGAAGTCTTGAGTTAATAGTACAATAGTCATACTTCACATATTGGCCTGTTACGGAAGGTATACTACAGTTGATATAAACTATGAAGTCTTGAGTTGATAGTACATTAGTGATACTTATGATCTTGGCCTGTTATACTACAGTTGATATAAACTATGAAGTCTTGAGTTTTGATAGTACATTAGTGATACTTATGATCTTGGCCTGTTATACTACGGTTGATATAAACTATGAAGTCTTGAGTTTTGATAGTACATTAGTGATACCGGCCTGTTATACTGCAGTTGATATGAAGTCTTTGAAAGTAAACGTGTGGTATCTAGTCTATTGGTTGTTGTTATTCCCTAGTACTTTTAAAACAAACAGCTTGCCTCTCTGCCCAGTATAGCTGGAACATGTACTGCTGTTGCTGAACTACTTGATAGCTGCTCCGAAGGTCTAAATTTGTCCAAGCTGCTATTTTTAGTTGCAGATAAAGTCTGTCTTCACAGGAATCGCTTAATTTCCACCTAGACACGCACTGTAGCGCGCACTGACACACACACACACACACACTCATAAGTGGTAGCTGAGTACGCCCACACTCACGTCAGACAGGAGCACACGCTCACGGTAGAAGTCTCTTGCACCAGGTACATTAGAACATGATTCAAATGTTAGGTTTGCAAACTTAGAATGATAAACACCGTTCATATGAGTTGTCATTCCTACGTCACTTACCTAGATATGCAGAATATTTCTTTTTCTTTTTTTTTTTATTTTGTCTTTGCCTTCTCGTTTATGCTGTGTTTTAAAAATCAGCGTTTTTATACGACGAGGCCGGACTACTCAGGTTAAGAGCCCTAGTGTAATGGTTGCTCTTGCATAAAAATAAAATAAAAATAGAAAGACAACATTCTCTGTGTATCAATAAAATCAAAATGAATACAGCGCGTCCCTTTACAATGTTGAATCAGTTGTTGTTTTTAATCATTGGGGGGGGGGTTAAGATCAAGGTGTAAATCAAAGAACAAACACTTCTTTGTCAACCATCCTAAATGTGTATTATGCAAATGTTACTAGTTAGCATATTGTTTGATCATAAATCTGGACCATCGCCAACCCCTGTGTTTGTGCAACGTATTGCCTCCCTTTACGTGAGCCGTACACACAACAGTTTGAACACATTACTTTATAAATTTAAAAAAAATGTATGCAGTTTTTGTTTTATTTATGTATTTATTTTTAATGAATGTCTCTGTCTTGTTTTATTATTTACGTGTTAAGTTTCTATTACTGTATGATTTCATACTTGTCTCCTTAATGTGTGGTATGTTTCTATTACTGTATGATTTCATACTTGTCTCCTTAATGTGTGGTATGTTTATATTACTGTATGATTTCATACATGTCTCCTTAATGTGTGGTACATTTCTATCACTGTATGATTTCATATATGTCTCCTTAATGTGTGGTACGTTTCTATTACTGTATGATTTCATACATGCTCCTTAATGTGTGGTACATTTCTATTACTGTATGATTTCATACTTGTCTCCTTAATGTGTGGTATGTTTCTATTACTGTATGATTTCATACGTTTCTATTACTGCATGATTTCATACATGTCTCCTTAATGTGTGGTATGTTTCTATTACTGTATGATTTCATACGTTTCTATTACTGCATGATTTCATACTTGTCTCCTTAGTTTTTTTTTTCCTTCTAAGTAGAGAAACTCGTTGCAGTCGCCACATTGTGTATTTATATTGTTCACACTGTCGCCTAAATACAGTACACTTGACCACATTTTGAAGATAACTTAAAGTGGGTCATTTTGTTTCCCCAGTGAAATTAAAATGACTCAATGGTGAAGTTGAGCATCTCTCTGTCTTGTTTCCACCCTACTTAGAGCGCACACACACGCACGCACACACAATGGTCCTGTAATTCAGTCTGTACATCTTTTTTTAATGGCAGTAAACATGTAGAAAAAAAAATGGGTCGCCAACTAGACGCCAGTACATGTGGCGTGCCGAGAGAAGAGCGGCAGTTGCTATAGGTCACTGGTCTCAACTAGACGCCAGTACATTTGGCGTGCCGAGAGAAGAGCGGCAGTTGCTATAGGTCACTGGTCTCAACTAGACGCCAGTACTTTTGGCGTGCCGAGAGAAGAGCGGCAGTTGCTATAGGTCACTGGTCTCAACTAGACGCCAGTACATGTGGCGTGCCGAGAGAAGAGCGGCAGTTGCTATAGGTCACTGGTCTCAACTAGACGCCAGTACATTTGGCGTGCCGAGAGAAGAGCGGCAGTTGCTATAGGTCACTGGTCTCAACGGGTGTCGTGGATTTCAACTGATCGAAACAAATCGAAACATAAAATGTTTTCAGGCACAAAACTTTCATCTAGTAGTCCCATAACTTTACATCCTAACATTTTGCTGTGATAGATAGATAAATAGATAGATAGATAGAATAAGTAGACAAAATATAGATAGATAGTTAGATAGATAGATAGATTAAGTAGACAAAAGATAGACAGATAGATATATAGATTAAGTAGACAGAAGACAGATAGATAGATGGATAGATAGATGATAGGTAGATAAATAGATAGATTAAGTAGACAAAAGACACATAGATGATAGATAGATAGATAGATTAAGTAGACAAAAGACAGATAGATAGTTAGATAGATAGATAGATGATAGATAGGTAGATAGATAGATAGATTAAGTAGACAAAAAACACATAGATAGATAGATAGATAGATGATAGATAGATAGATAGATAGATAGATAGATAGATAGATAGATAGATAGATAGATAGATAGATAGGTGATAGGTAGATAAATAGATAGATTAAGTAGACAAAATACACATAGATGATAGATAGATAGATAGATTAAGTAGACAAAAGACATATAGATAGATAGTTAGATTGATAGATAGATGATAGATAGATAGATAAAGTAGACAAAAATAGATAGATAGATCAAGTGGACAAAAGACACATATATGATAGATAGATAGATAGATAGATGATAGATAGATAAAGTAGACAAAAATAGATAGATAGATAAAGTGGACAAAAGACACATAGATGATAGATAGATAGATAGATTAAGTAGGCAAAAGACAGATATTTAGATAGTTAGATAGATAGATAGATAGACAGATGATAGATAGATAGATAGTTAGATAGATAGATTAAGTAGACAAAAGATAGACAGATAGATATATAGATTAAGTAGACAGTAGATAGATAGATTGATAGATAGATAGATAGATAGATGATTGGTATATAGATAGATAGATTAAGTAGACAAAAGACACAGATGATAGATAGATTGATAGATAGATAGATGATAGGTAGATAAATAGATAGATTAAGTAGACAAAAGACACATAGATGATATATAGATAGATAGATAGATAGACAGATAGATAGATAGATAGATTAAGTAGACAAAAGACAGATAGATAGTTAGATAGATAGATAGATAGATGATAGATAGATAGATGATAGGTAGATAGATAGATAGATTAAGTAGACAAAAAACACATAGATAGATAGATAGATAGATAGATAGATAGATAGATAGATAGATAGATAGATAGATAGATAGATAGATAGATAGATAGATAGATAGATAGATAGATAGATAGATAGATAGATAGATAGATAGATAGATAAATAAATAGATGATAGGTAGATAAATAGATAGATTAAGTAGACAAAAGACACATAGATGATAGATAGATAGATAGATTAAGTAGACAAAAGACTGATAGATAGATAGATAGATAGATATATAGATAGATAGATAGATAGATGATAGATAGATAGATAAAGTAGACAAAAATAGATAGATAGATAGATTAAGTAGACAAAAGACACATAGAAAGATAGATGATAGATAGATAGATAGATAGATAGATAGATAGATAGATAGATAGATAGATAGATAGATAAAGTAGGCAAAAGACAGATAGATAGATAGTTAGATAGATAGATAGATAGATAGACAGATGATAGATAGATAGATTAGAAAGACATGTGAACGGACTATAGAACGGGCAAAGCGTGTATTTCAGCCATATACATGTAATATCAACTATGTACTTCAGATATCCATGTATTAATGTATAATACATGATAGTACATGTATTATAAGTAATTATAATGGTACATGTATTATATATGATTATGATGGTACATGTATTATATATAATTATGATGGTACATGTATTATATATAATTATGATGGTACATGTAAATGTATAGAATGTGTTATGAAAACTATATAATTCTTTTTTTTTTTTAAGTCTACATTTTTATCCCTTTATATGTTCGCAAGTCAATGGTCTCTATGTTTTGTTTTCAGGTATTGTGGGTCGAGCAACAAGTGGCCAAAAGCAGACAAAAACGTAGCGTGTCTTTCAATGATCCCAAATGGCCTTTGATGTGGTATCTGGTAAGTTCCTTTTGTGTCTTTCCGTGTCTATCCCGTCAGTTTTCTGTTTGTTATCCACTTCATCCTTTCGTCATTTTCTATGGACAGTTTCCAACTGTATATTATTTAATCCAATAATGGGCAGGCAAACTAAGTAGGGGGGGGAATGGGCCCTCAATACTAAAGACCCCCTTTTTTAATCTTGCAGTACCCAACACACATTTCAAGTGTAACATGTTGTTATTTTTAAGTACGTATCTGTTGAATCAACCGTCATTATGTGGTTGTAGTTTTTATGGGAATGCTATGGTCGGGTCTCACTCTATAGGTCAGTCTCCCCACAAGGCTGGGCTATATTTCAGTGGCCCCGGGATAAATTGACTTAACAGTTGGAGATCGGAAGGGCCCCATTTTTTTTAGAAAATCATATGGGTCCAATTTTTTTCCAGCTGTGGCATTGATAGCTGCTTTTCTTGGAGCATTCATAAATTATTTTCCCCTGTGCCACCAAATATACGTCTGTGGTCTATAAAACTGAGGAAAAGTTTGTATCGCTTTATTTTTCTTTCATCTGACCCACACCTCATTGATATATTATCTTCTTTAAAATACATCTACTGATGTGTCATATCTTTAAAATATATCTACTGATGTGTCATATCTTTAAAATATGTCTACTGATGTGTCATATCTTTAAAATAGGTCTAATGATGTGTCATATCTTTAAAATATGTCTACTGATGTGTCATATCTTTAAAATACGTCTACTGATGTGTCATATCTTTAAAATACGTCTACTGATGTGTCATATCTTTAAAATATGTCTACTGATGTGTCATATCTTTAAAATACATCTACTGATGTGTTACATCTTTAAAATATGTCTACCGATGTGTCATATCTTTAAAATATATCTATCGGATGTGTCATATCTTTCAACTGTCTCTACTGATGTGTCATATCTTTCGACTGTCTCTACTGATGTGTCATATCTTTCAACTGTCTCTACTGATGTGTCATATCTTTCAACTGTCTCTACTGATGTTTCATTCAATCAGATATTAAGCATCGTCACCAGGCTTGCATTTGGTTTTATTTTCGAAGCGCTCAAATAAATCTTCTGTATTGCCGCTGTTTTGACTCGATCACCATACAACAAACAAACAAGCTTATGTTCAGAATGTTGTATCAGATGCCATAACAAACTAGTGTATGTTTAGAATGTTGCATCGGATGTCACAATAAACACATTAGCCTATGTTCAGAATGTTGTATCAGATGCCATAACAAACAAACTAGTGTATGTTTAGAATGTTGCATCGGATGTCACAATAAACACATTAGCTTGTGTTTAGAATGTTGTATCAGATGCCATAACAAACAAACTAGTGTACGTTTAGAATGTTGCATCGGATGTCACAACAAAAAAAAACTAGCTTATGTTTTGAATGTTGTATCAGATGCCATAACAAGCAAACGAGTGTATGTTTAGAATGTTGCATCGGATGTCACAACAGACACACTAGCTTATGTTTAGAATCTTGTATCAGATGGCATGACAAACAAATTAGCGAATGTTTGTCTCAACTGTATAAAGCCGATACTGTTTCCTCAATACTTACAGCGAACGTTTTTTGTCACTGAAGTCTTTATTTCCTTCAGAAGTCTCCCCTTTACTCATCCTCCCTCATAACCCAGTCATCTTTCCTCAACACCCCTCCCTCATATTCTTGTCACATCTCAACTACCCCTCTCCTCAACTACCCCTCCCTCTTAAGTTTAGAATCCTCTCCTCAACCCCCCCCCTCATAGTCCAGTCACCTCTCCTCAACTACCCCCTCCCTCATAGTCCAGTCACCTCTCCTCAACTACCCACTCCCTCATAGTCCAGTCACCTCTCCTCAACTCCCCCTCCCTCATAGTCCAGTCACCTCTCCTCAACTCCCCCTCCCTCATAGTCCAGTCACCTCTCCTCAACTACTCCCTCATAGACCAGTCACCTATCCTCAACTACCCTCTCCCTCATAGACCAGTCACCTCTCCTCAACTCTCCCCTTCCCTCAACTCCCCACCTTCCTCATAGTCCAGTCACCTCTCCTCAGCTACCCTCCTCATAGTCCAGTCACCTCTCCTCAACTACCCCCTCCCTCATAGTCCAGTCACCTCTCCTTCATAGTCTTGTAACCTCTCCTCAACTACCCCCTCCATTACCCACCTCCCTCATAGTCCAGCCACCGTGTGAAGCTTAATGAGAGCCCCGGCAATCGCCCGTAACAAATTTATCTCCCGCGATGTCCACAATCTTTTTTTCATTAATCGATTTCCGGCCCCGGGCTCATCTCCCCTCCCAACACCCGGCCTTTACCCCCCCCCCCTTAACATTCCTTGTTTCATGTCCAGGCAGACGGCACAGTGAATCAATGAACGGCTAACTCTCTAGCACTTCGGGTCCAATCCACTTGACACCGCCATTTTGATTTTATTGGTGAGTTTTTGTGGCCCTGTGGTGGCGAAATAAATGTCTTAACCGAGGGGTCTGGCCTATTTGTGTGTGTGTGTGTGTGTAATGGGGAGGGGATGGTAATGTAGAGACAACCGGTTTGTTCCAGTTCTCGTTTCATGATAAGCTATTGCATTTTTTATTTTATTTTGTGCTTTGTCTGATGCAGCCCCTTACCACATAAACCCAGCATTAAGCATGAATAATGTATAGAGTGCACGCTATGTTATAAAATAGATGTTTGCTTTAATTCAGCTCTTTAGTTTGTTGTTGTGTTCATAAGTCACCATCTCCATGTGTTCATTGTGTTATCACTGCTGTCTACAGACCCGGGGGTGTGGGGGGGAGGGGAGATATTGCGGGGGGGGGGGGGAAGGGCTGTGTATAACTGTGTTTGTGTTATCTGCAGGAAATGGGGGGGGGGGGTTTGCTTTGTTGGATGGTTTGTTTGTTTGTGTCACTGCACTGACTGCACCCATGTTTGTTAGTGTCACTGCACTGACTGCACCCATGTTTGTTTGTGTCACTGACTGCAACCGTGTTTGTTTGTTAGTGTCACTTACTGCACCCGTGTCTGTTAGAGTGACTGCACTGACTGCACCCATGTTTGTTTGTTATTATCACTGCACTGACTGCACCCGTGTTTGTGTCACTGACTGCACCCGTGTTTGTTTGTTAGTGTCACTGACTGCACCCGTGTTTGTTTGTCTGTTAAGTCAAACAGTGTATGACTTCATCACTGGTACAATTAGCTTTTTTTATTTTATTTTTTTTTAAAGTACATATAATATAATAATAGCTGTCTGGGTTATGCGTTAAATCGAAAGCGAAAAACAAGAATTCAAAATGGCGTCCTGCCCGCGTCTCGATTCGATAAATGTTTTTTTTTTTAAATCTACAGTTTTGAATAGTTTCTGCGGTTTTTTTTAACGTGAAACCCAAAAGGCCAAAATTTAAAATTATTCCATTTAAATATTCATTGGTTTGTTGTTTTTTTTTTTACATTTCTACAAAATATAGCATCTTTAAATTGTGACAAAATCATGAAAAGATCGGATCTGTCCGAAACCAAAAATAACCTAGCCTACTGATCAAACCTAAGGGGATACAACTCTATGCAAAGGTTTTGCAGGGTACAGCTAGTATAAAATAATCCTTGTTGATGTTTGTTTTAAATGGATTGGGTAACTTTGTTTCTGTTTTGACTTAAATCTCAGCATTAACACAAGGCTTTATTTAAATTGAGATTTTTTTAAAACTAAAACTATACTGATTATACTTACGTATTACCCCCCTCCCCCTCCACACCCCCCTCCACCCCGTGGACCATGACCAATTCAAAGTGATACCTTTGTTCTACAGTTGAGGTTCGAGTGAAATCTTTTTTTTTAGCTATATTTTATATGAGCATTATTGTTTAGATATGACAACAATAAACTCAGGCTGACATGTTGTTTGTATGATACATTTTGGCTTTTGTGATGTATTGTTTGTCTGTTAGCCTTCATCGTATTGTTAGTCTTTCAGCCTGCATCATATTGTTTGTGTTTTAGCCTTCATCATATTGTTTGTCTGTCAGTCTTCATCATATTGTTTGTCTGTTAGCCTTCATCATATTGTTTGTCTGTCAGCCTTCATCATATTGTTTGTCTGTTAGCCTTCATCTTATTGTTAGTCTGTTTGTTTTCATCAAATTGTTTGTGTTTTAGCCTTCATCATATTGTTTGTCTGTCAGCCTTCATCATATTGTTTGTCTGTTAGCCTTCATTATATTGTTTGTCTGTTAGCCTTCATCATATTGTTTGTCTGTTAGCCTTCATTATATTGTTTGTCTGTTAGCCTTCATCATATTGTTGTTCTGTTTATTTTCATCAAATTGTTTGTCTTTTAGCCTTCATCATATTGTTTTTCTGTTTGTTTTCATCAAATTGTTTGTCTGTTAGCCTTCATCATATTGTTTTTCTGTTTGTTTTCATCAGATTGTTTGTCTGTTAGCCTTCATCATATTGTTTGTCTGTTAGCCTTCATCATATTGTTGTTCTGTTTATTTTCATCAAATTGTTTGTCTTTTAGCCTTCATCATATTGTTTTTCTGTTTGTTTTCATCAAATTGTTTGTCTGTTAGCCTTCATCATATTGTTTGTCTGTTAGCCTTCATCATATTGTTTGTCTGTCAGCCTTCATCATATTGTTTGTCTGTTAGCCTTCATCATATTGTTAGTCTGTTTGTTTTCATCAAATTGTTTGTGTTTTAGCCTTCATCATATTGTTTGTCTGTCAGCCTTCATCATATTGTTTGTCTGTTAGCCTTCATTATATTGTTTGTCTGTTAGCCTTCATCATATTGTTTGTCTGTTAGCCTTCATCATATTGTTGTTCTGTTTATTTTCATCAAATTGTTTGTCTTTTAGCCTTCATCATATTGTTTTTCTGTTTGTTTTCATCAAATTGTTTGTCTGTTAGCCTTCATCATATTGTTTTTCTGTTTGTTTTCATCAGATTGTTTGTCTGTTAGCCTTCATCATATTGTTTGTCTGTCAGCCTTCATCATATTGTTTATTGATTGCAATCCGTGGTCGTTGGTGTTGCTGCGGGCTGACCTTTGTTTCTACAAGAATCTAAATGTTGGTTACCAGCTTAACCGACATTGTTTTCCCTTTACGTGGGGGTTAACTGTCATGACACTATGACCTTTTGAACTATGGCCGAACTACAAATGTCAGGCGGAAGATGACCATTACAGCACGAGCCGTCATTATATTCACGACGCCTTCTGGCATTAATAATAGTTTTACAAAGATATTTGGGTGGGGAGAATTATAGTCGGTAACATACAGTTGCAATAGTTGTGCCTGAGATTAAATTATAGTCGGTAACATACAGTTGCAATAGTTGTGCCAGAGATTAAATTATAGTCGGTAGCATACAGTAGCAATAGTTGTGCCTGAGATTAAATTATAGGCGGTAACATACAGTTGCAATAGTTGTGCCAGAGATTAAATTATAGTCGGTAGCATACAGTTGCAACAGTTGTGCCAGGGATTAAATTAAAGTCGGTAGCACATAGTTGCAATAGTTGTGCCAGAGATTAAATTATAGTCGGTAGCACACAGTTGCAATAGTTGTGCCAGAGATTAAATTATAGTCGGTAACATACAGTTGCAATAGTTGTGCCAGAGATTAAATTATAGTCGGTAGCACACAGTTGCAATAGTTGTGCCAGAGATTAAATTATAGTCGGTAACATACAGTTGCAATAGTTGTGCCAGAGATTAAATTATAGTCGGTAGCACACAGTTGCAATTGTTGTGCCAGAGATTAAATTATAGTCGGTAGCACACAGTTGCAATAGTTGTGCCAGAGATTAAATTATAGTCAGTAGCACACAGTTGCAGTAGTTGTGCCAGAGATTAAATTATAGTCGGTAGCACACAGTTGCAATAGTTGTGCCAGAGATTAAATTATAGTCGGTAGCACACAGTTGCAATAGTTGTGCCAGAGATTAAATAGGAACGGTAGCACACAGTTTCAATAGTTGTGCCAGAGATTAAATTATAGTCAGTAGCACACAGTTGCAATAGTTGTGCCAGAGATTAAATTATAGTCGGTAGCACACAGTTGCAATAGTTGTGCCAGAGAATTATAGTCGGTAGCACACAGTTGCAATAGTTGTGCCTGAGATTAAATAGGAACATTTGTATAGGTTGTTTTTTGTTATTGTTTGTATTTGCTGTTTAGTGCGCGTGTGTTTGAAGGTAAATTGAAGGCTGCGTATATGACTTTATGTTCGAAACCAAAGTGTGTGTGTCCTCAGATATTTAAGTCATCTTGGACTTTTTATGATTGTGAGAAGGCTCAAATTTAGCACAAAAGTAGATTCCACATGACAATACGCGATTTTAATCAGTTCGAGTCCATCTTGTAGAATTACGGAGCTAATTACTTTATACTGATGTTTAAAATATGAAAAAAAAATTCACATTTAGATTATCTCAAGCATAGCACCGGTGCCAGAATTAGGGGGAAAAAATAAATTTAAGTCTTATATAGACTAGCCAAAATTAGACGGAATTGTGGAACAATAGCAAATTTAATTCTTTCAAAACAAAAAGAAAAAGAAATATGAGAAAAAAAAATAGTCAAAAAAGGCCTCAGAAACGTTATATCTAGAGGGAAAATCCTGAGCATTGATAGTCCTGATGTTGATAGGCAGGCAGTTAGAATATCTACAGTTAATCCCATAGCTCGGTCAGTGAGATGGAATGGTTGTTGTCCGTCTCTTGATCTCTACACGAGGCTAGCCTATGGGGTGGAGAACTTAATTGCTTAAAAATATGGACCACAATGGATTATCGAATTTGACAGAAATGCAAGGACCAATAACTGGTACTGATATTACATGGAGTATCGCCGTCAATAGGTGCAGTGTAATGTGAACTAAATATATATATTACATGTGTTATAGAAATTAAATGTGCGGGCCGGAACAAAACAGCCAAACGGAACGTGCTTAGCCCCCGGGCGTAGTTTGCCCATGTCTGGTATAGTGTATGTGTCACTGTGTTCCAAGAGTGTGTCACTGGGATCCAGATGTTTGACTGGCAATGTAGTTAATACCTTAATTAGTTACTTAATTACTTACTTTACCGCACTCTTGTAAAAGATGTTTGAAATAAGGACTTTTTTTTTCCCGAAAACTAAACCAGAAATAAATGAAAAAATACTTCAATCTAAAAACAAAATTTAGCAAATAATCTAACTGATAGGAAGTGGGGTTTTCTTTATCAATAAGATAGATATCATTTTCTTATATGTTGTCTAAGAAATATATCTTGATTTGGTTCTAAATTATCCAATTTGGCAGCCCTATCTAAAACAGAGATGAGCGGACAGCGAACGCGTCCGCTTGCGGACGCAGATCCGCAGACTTTTCCGAATCCGCGGTCTGACAGCGGACGCTTCGTATGGTTAAGTTGCGGACTCGCGGATTGACGCGGATCTTCTTTAGCGTTACCATAAAAAATTTCAAGTCATTTAAACAGCTAAATTTCAGCAATGCGGACGCACGGACTGACTGCGGACCAATGTTGTAAGATTCTGCGGACGCGGACGCTAAATTTCAAGATCCGCACACCTCTGATCTAAAACCCCGTGTGTTACCTCCATAGTCACAATGGATTCAAATGGAATGGACAGAACTGAGCGGCGCCTAAAGCTGTCCCAATAATGGCTACCCTGTTTATGTCTCCAATAATGGCTACCCTGTCTTTGTCTCCAATAATGACTACCCTGTCTATGTCCCAATAATGGCTACCCTGTTTATGTCTCCAATAATGGCTACCCTGTCTTTGTCTCCAATAATGACTACCCTGTCTATGTCCCAATAATGGCTACCCTGTCTTTGTCTCCAATAATGGCTACCCTGTTTATGTCTCCAATAACGGCTACCCTGTCTTTGTCTCCAATAATGACTGCCCTGTCTTTGTCTCCAATAATGACCACACTGTCTATGTCTCCAATAATGGCCACCCTGTCTATGTCTCCAACAATGGCTACCCTGTCTATGTCTCCAACAATGGCTACCCTGTCTATGTCGGGCCATGAGATATCTCTACATGGACACCGTTGGGCGGTAGTCTGTCGGCAATGATTTGCGAGACATCTCTGAAACTTCGGTCACTTGTCTTCCTTGCAAAATTATACTCTAGGGTGGGAGGGTAAGGATGTGGACCGCGATGTTTTGTGTCTGCCTTCTATGTCTGTCTGTTGTTGTGTGCATGTTTCTCTTGTATGTATGTGTTTCTTTATTTTTCTTGTGTTTGTGTCAGTTGCCCTGTTATGTGTTTCTTACTGTGACGTATGTCTGTGTCGTGTTTGTCCCTAAACTTACATAGTGCCCTGGCCAGTTCTGAAATTTGTAACAAACCTACTTGGTGGGTGGAGAGCCATTGGTCAAAACTACTTTACCCCCCCCCCCCCGGTCTCCGTGACCACAGCTTGTCTCCCCGACACAGAGACGTAGCTCATGTAGTAACCACGGCGTGTCTCTCCCAACACAGACTAAGCTCATGTAGTCAATCGATACAGAGTTTGCAGCTCACTGGAACAAATTGACCCCTTCCCCCCCCATCTCCGGTGTCACGTAGGTCACAAATCAGCAGTGTTACAATTGGATTTTATGTTACAATTGGATTTTATGTTACAATTGGATTTTATGTTACAATTGGATTTTATGTTACAATTGGATTTTATGTTACAATTGGATTTTATTCTTTTTCTTCTTCACTTCTTTTTTTTTTTTCATTTTCTGCCTCGACTACCGTCTTTCACCCTCACCTTCCTTATATCTCTCTATCCTTCGCCCTCTCTCTCTCTCTCTCTCTCTCTCTCTCTCTCTCTCTCTCTCTCAGATACTCAGCCCTCCACCATATACATCCTATATCTCTCTCATCTATCGTCCGGGGAAAAGGGATGGCTATTACTTCCCCGTTTTTTTTTTTTCAACTCATCTTCTGTCAGTGGAAGTTTGTTACAGACTCGGTGGTCAACTGATTTCACTGGCCGTCCTGCTGGAGATAACGTTTGAGCTGGGCGCACGCACACATGCACGCACACACACATACACCACTCGTCATCACCAGACACTTCAGCAGTACAGGCTCGAGGGAGCGGTGGGGAGGTGGGTTGGGGTGACCGGAGTCTGAAAGTTGAAATAGCAAAGTATATTGATGTATTTTGGCAATGGATGGCCAGTGAACACAGACACTCACACACACACACACACAAACAAGGATGCTGTCCAAGATGTTGTCTTAAAACATGACCATGAAACCTTGATATCAGATTCTGTTACTAGAGATAATTAAGAAACTGGGTGTGTTGCCAAGTACCGCTGTCTGAATAGTGTCTCTTTTAAGTTCTTCATCCCAACAAATACAATGTATACATCTACACTCACTTAGACAGACGGGCCGATATATATATATATATATATATAGATAGATAGATAGATAGATAGATAGATAGATAGATAGATAGATAGATAGATAGATAGATAGATAGATAGATAGATAGATAGATAGATAGATGGATGGATGGATGGATGGATGGATGGATGGATGGATGGATGGATGGATGGATGGATGGATGGATAGATATATAGATAGATAGATAGATAGATAGATAGATAGATAGATAGATAGATAGATAGATAGATAGATAGATAGATAGATAGATAGATAGATAGATAGATAGATAGATAGATAGATAGATAGATAGATAGATAGATAGATAGATAGATAGATAGATAGATAGATAGATAGATAGATAGATAGATAGATAGATAGATAGATAGATAGATAGATAGATAGATAGATAGATAGATAGATAGATAGATAGATAGATAGATAGATAGATAGATAGATAGATAGATAGATAGATAGATAGATAGATAGATAGATAGATAGATAGATAGATAGATAGATAGATAGATAGATAGATAGATAGATAGATAGATAGATAGATAGATAGATAGATAGATAGATAGATAGATAGATAGATAGATAGATAGATAGATAGATAGATAGATAGATAGATAGATAGATAGATAGATAGATAGATAGATAGATAGATAGATAGATAGATAGATAGATAGATAGATAGATAGATAGATAGATAGATAGATAGATAGATAGATAGATAGATAGATAGATAGATAGATAGATAGATAGATAGATAGATAGATAGATAGATAATTGGATTGACGGTTGCTTGGATAGACAAAGAGATACAACCTGCCTATAATGTTGAAACCGTTTGTCGGATTAAAAGACCAAAAAACTATGTGATCCTGGGCAGGAAGTGATCATTGTGTCTGTACACCTTTCTCTCTTGTTGTGGTGTCTGCACACCTTGCTTTCTTCTTGTGTGTGTATACTTAGTGGCCCAGACCACAACAAATTGAGCACTTCCACTTTTTTTTTAACCGACTGCATGAACCCCTCCCAGGCTGTAGTGCTACTTGAAACTTTATATATATGTATGTATATATATATGTATATATATATATATATACATATATATATATACATATACATATATATACACAAGACAATTTGTGGTCCGGACGCTGACCTACATAATCATTATTTCAAAAGATCACGCCATGGATGTAATCCTCTTTGGCTGTACGTCTTTTAACATTCAGCGTAAAAGTTTCCACAAAAAAAAAAGTCATACTATTTTTCATAAATGACTTGAAACTTAAAATTTTAGGAAATTTTGTAAGTGGGTGGTTTTGTCCTACTAGTACTACCGGTCACCACAGATAAATTTAATTTCTACCGTTCTATAAATGTATCCTTTGTATGAAATATGACGCTGGAATCAAAAGATGCCCCAGTCAGACAAACACATTTTCTCGTTCATCTCATCTCCAGTAAATGTGTTTTTGGGCTGAAACTTCTACAATAGCCGTTGATGAAATGCAGTGCAAAAGACGAGTGCTGACAAGAAATACAAGCTTATCAAGATCAATACTAAGAAAGATATTATTGAACACAGTGAAATAGGAGGTGCGTTTAGCTGAGCGGGCTCAGAGGGGCAGTGGAAGAATCAAAGTTCACCGGCCGAAATTGTCTCGACAGAGTTCAGGGATGAAAGAGGGCGACGTGCCATAACTGAATGTTTTAAAACGATTTTTTTTAGTGGCAGCGGTTGTTGTTTTAACGTGAGTCGTTTTCTTAATTCAGCCATCAATTAAAAAAAAAATGAGGTGTGTGTGAAACGAATAATTGCATTTAAATAAATAAAAAGTGTTCCTCAGAAATGGGCGATTAGAAGGAATTCAACTCGTAGTGATAGGTACAAAATAGTGTTTATATCTGTATAGTATCTACCCATCCATCATTGTATCTCTTTGTCTATCCAAGCAAACGTCAATCCAATTATCTATCTATCTATCTATCTATATATCTATCTATCCATCCATCCATCCATCCATCCATCCATCCATCCATCCATCTATCTATCTATCTATCTATCTATCTATATATATATATATATATATATATATATATATATATATATATATATATATATATCGGCCCGTCTGTCTAAGTGAGTGTAGATGTATACATTGTATTTGTTGGGATGAAGAACTTAAAAGAGACACTATTCAGACAGCGGTACTTGGCAACACACCCAGTTTCTTAATTATCTCTAGTAACAGAATCTGATATCAAGGTTTCATGGTCATGTTTTAAGACAACATCTTGGACAGCATCCTTGTTTGTGTGTGTGTGTGTGTGAGTGTCTGTGTTCACTGGCCATCCATTGCCAAAATACATCAATATACTTTGCTATTTCAACTTTCAGACTCCGGTCACCCCAACCCACCTCCCCACCGCTCCCTCGAGCCTGTACTGCTGAAGTGTCTGGTGATGACGAGTGGTGTATGTGTGTGTGCGTGCATGTGTGCGTGCGCCCAGCTCAAACGTTATCTCCAGCAGGACGGCCAGTGAAATCAGTTGTAAATAAGTAAAACAAAAACAAAGTACTGTTACTGATACTGGTACTGATATTACATAGAATATCGCTGTTACTATTTAGAGCACACATTTAACTATTAAATGTTGACTCCTTAAGTTAGAACGGTAACCTGGACATATTTCTGATGTTTTAAACCGGATTATCTAGTATCAGGATAAGCCAGTCTTTGACAAACCACACTCCATTTATTTTGTTATTCATTGCTTCACTTTTTCTTTAAAGTGGATTTATTAAAAGGAGATAGTATATCGGGGAGATATTTGACTCCTTTGTGTCGTTGACAATAGAACTAAATGTCCGGACAGGATTTCTACATAACTTCCATTTAACGGTCGAAACATGGCGATATTCTCTGCCTAGTTTGGGTTAAAATATACATGTAGCAATAATTCTGTTGATTTTTTTTTTAATTTGTTCTCGCGTAGTTCTCAAGTTAACCCATATTCAATCAATAAACGAATTAACTATTGATTTTTATTTTTTGAAACTGCAGAACTGGCGCTAGCAAAAGACCAGAAATAATCGTTAGAATTGTTAGATTAATTATACTAGTTTTATAAACTATATGTCAGTGGCTCTTAGAATGTAGGTCGCGACCCACAGGGTGGCTGGCGGACTAATTTTAGGTGGGTCACAAAATTTAAAAGCTTAAGTAAAGGATTGAGGATACATGTATTATGATGCTTTATGCTCAATAGGAACTTTGTTTATAAAACGGGGGGGGGGGGGAGAGTATTATACACTATTATACAGTCTCATGTACCGACACAATTGGGATGTGGGTGACATTATTATAGTCTCTCGGCCTGTACGTTCAATGATGGGTTTGTTCTGTTGCAGTTTCGTTGATTTTTTTTTCTTTGCATGTGGGGTCGTGAAAAAAAACAAAAAAAAAACATGTTTGATTGGTGGGCAGCTGAAACAAAAACATGTTTGATTGGTGGGCAGCTGAAACAAAAACATGTTTGATTGGTGGGCAGCTGAAACAAAAACAAATGGCTTACGTATAAAAAATTTGAGCCCCACTGACCTATTTTGGATCAAATAAAAAAAATAAAACTGTATGTTTCAAATTCTTGTCTACGACTTTAAGTAAAGTACGTAAAAGTAAACATTTTCCTCATGAGGGGAAAGGGAGGCGTCTGGTCAGATGACGTAGTGTTCACCTGTGGCTACTATGCAGCCACACCTTTACTTTCAACTAATGTCAGGTAACTCAGCATATTAAATAGAAGCTTGGCACTCTCTGGTACTTGAACCACGGCTAACAACCGTTTTAAAATATGTTTGTTGTATGTGTGTTATTCCTGAACCACGGCTCTCTGCCGCTGTAAAATATGTTGTATGTGTGTAATTCCTGAACCACGGCTCTCTACCGCTGTAAAATATGTTTGTTATATGTGTGTATTACCTGAACCACGGCTCTCTGCCGCTGTAAAATGTTTTCAATTATGAGTCCTATTTCAGTAACCACAAACCACACTGTGTTGACATGATCTCCCATATTGAGAGACCACACTGTGATGACATGATCTCCCATATTGAGAGACCACACTGTGTTGACATGTTCTCCCATAGACCACACTGTGTTGACATGATCTCCCATATTGAGAGACCACACTGTGATGACATGATCTCCAATATTGAGAGACCACACTGTGATGACATGATCTCCCATATTGAGAGACCACACTGTGTTGACATGATCTCCCATACTGAGAGACCACACTGTGATGACATGATCTCCCATAGACCACACTGTGTTGACATGATCTCCCATAAACCACACTGTGATGACATGATCTCCCATAGACCACACTGTGATGACATGATCTCCCATAGACCACACTGTGTTGACATGATCTCCCATAGACCACACTGCGTTGACATGATCTCCCATAGACCACGCTGTGTTGACATGATCCATATTGAGAGACCACACTGTGATGACATGATCTCCCATAGACCACACTGTGTTGACATGATCTCCCATATTGAGAGACCACACTGTGATGACATGATCTCCCATATTGAGAGACCACACTGTGATGACATGATCTCCCATAGACCACACTGTGTTGACATGATCTCCCATAGACCACACTGTGTTGACATGATCTCCCATAGACCGCACTGTGTTGACATGATGTCCCATATTGAGAGGCCACACTGTGATGACATGATCTCACATAGACCACACTGTGATGACATGATCTCCCATAGACCACACTGTGTTGACATGATCTTCCATAGACCACACTGTGTTGACATGATGTCCCATATTGAGAGACCACACAGTGATGACATGATCTCACATAGACCACCCTGTGTTGACATGTTCTCCCATAAACCACACTGTGATGACATGATCTCCCATAGACCACACTGTGTTGACATGATCTTCCATAGACCGCACTGTGTTGACATGATGTCCCATATTGAGAGGCCACACTGTGATGACATGATCTCACATAGACCACACTGTGATGACATGATCTCCCATAGACCACACTGTGTTGACATGATCTCCCATAGACTACACTGTGTTGACATGATGTCCCATATTGAGAGACCACACTGTGATGACATGATCTCACATAGACCACCCTGTGTTGACATGTTCTCCCATAGACCACACTGTGTTGACATGATCTCCCATATTGAGAGACCACCCTGTGTTGACATGTTCTCCCATAGACCACACTGTGTTGACATGATGTCCCATATTGAGAGACCACACTGTGATGACATGATCTCACATAGACCACACTGTGTTGACATGTTCTCCCATAGACCACACTGTGTTGACATGATGTCCCATATTGAGAGACCACACTGTGATGACATGATCTCACATAGACCACCCTGTGTTGACATGTTCTCCCATAGACCACACTGTGTTGACATGATCTCCCATATTGAGAGACCACCCTGTGTTGACATGTTCTCCCATAGACCACACTGTGTTGACATGATCTCCCATATTGAGAGACCACACTGTGCTGACATGATCTCCCATATTGAGAGACCACACTGTGATGACATGATCTCCAATATTGAGAGACCACACTGTGATGACATGATCTCCAATATTGAGAGACCACACTGTGTTGACATGATCTCCCATATTGAGAGACCACACTGTGATGACATGATCTCCCATATTGAGAGACCACACTGTGATGACATGATCTCCCATATTGAGAGACCACACTGTGTTGACATGATCTCCCATATTGAGAGACCACACTGTGTTGACATGATCTCCCATATTGAGAGACCACACTGTGATGACATGATCTCAAATATTGAGAGAACACACTGTGATGACATGATCTCCCATATTGAGAGACCACACTGTGTTGACATGATCTCCCATACTGAGAGACCACACTGTGATGACATGATCTCCCATAGACCACACTGTGTTGACATGATCTCCCATAGACCACACTGTGATGACATGATCTCCCATAGACCACACTGTGATGACATGATCTCCCATAGACCACACTGTGTTGACATGATCTCCCATAGACCACACTGCGTTGACATGATCTCCCATAGACCACACTGTGATGACATGATCTCCCATAGACCACACTGTGTTGACATGATGTCCCATAGACCACACTGTGTTGACATGATCTCCCATAGACCACACTGTGATGACATGATCTCCCATAGACCACACTGTGTTGACATGATCTCCCATAGACCACACTGTGTTGACATGATCTCCCATAGACCACACTGTGATGACATGATCTCCCATAGACCACACTGTGTTGACATGATGTCCCATAGACCACACTGTGTTGACATGATCTCCCATAGACCACACTGTGTTGACATGATCTCCCATATTGAGAGACCACGCTGTGATGACATGATCTCCCATATTGAGAGACCACACTGTGATGACATGATCTCCCATATTTAGAGACCACACTTTGTTGACATGATCTCCCATATTGAGAGACCACACTGTGTTGACATGATCTCCCATAGACCACACTGTGTTGACATGATCTCCCATAGACCACACTGTGTTGACATGATCTCCCATAGACCACACTGTGTTGACATGATCTCCCATAGACCACACTGTGTTGACATGATCTCCCATAGACCACACTGTGTTGACATGATCTCCCATAGACCACACTGTGTTGACATGATCTCCCATAGACCACACTGTGTTGACATGATCTGCCATAGACCACACTGTGTTGACATGATCTCCCATAGACCACACTGTGTTGACATGATCTCCCATAGACCACACTGTGTTGACATGATCTCCCATAGACCACACTGTGTTGACATGATCTCGCATATTGAGAGACCACACTGTGTTGACATTATCTCCCATAGACCACACTGTGATGACATGATCTCCCATAGACCACACTGTGTTGACATGATCTCCCATAGACCACACTGTGTTGACATGATCTCTAATAGACCACACTGTGTTGACATGTTCTCCCATAGACCACACTGTGTTGACATGATCTCCCATAGACCACCCTGTGTTGACATGATCTCCCATATTGAGAGACCACACTGTGATGACATGATCTCCCATATTGAGAGACCACACTGTGTTGACATGATCTCCCATATTGAGAGACCACACTGTGTTGACATGATCTCCCGTAGACCACATTGTGATGACATGATGTCCCATAGACCACACTGTGATAACATGATGTCCCATAGACCACACTGTGATGACATGAATGATCTCCCACATTTAGCGACATTTCACTTAGCCCATGATCAAGTCCGACCTTGTATTAATTAATAAATATTTTTTTCTAAAAATCAAACTATAAAATTCTCTTTCTCTGGTTTTCGTTTTATTATGAAGCAAAAAAATTTTTTTGTTGTTGTTTTTTAATTCATAATATTTTTGTCCACAAATGACGTGAAAAAAAACTATTGTCGGGCTATTGTCCTGAGAGTTTTGATGACCGTGATGACTTTCGTCCTTCACTCGCCAACAGGCAACACCGTGGTTCCACTGCTGCAGGTCGGGGCGGTGGCAAGTCTATAGGACACACAGACTGCCTGGTGGTACACTCCGCTGTTAAGCCTCACCGTATGAAATGTGTCTGCAGTCTTGTACTGGCAAGATGGAGAACCTTCCGACTGTCTTGTTAGCCAACTTTCTAGGCGGAATTTATGACCCCCTGCTGAGCGTGGAAGGAGGGAGGGGGGGGGGTAGGGGTTTAAGAGTTTCTCATTCACGTCAGCCAACCGGTTCACCTTGTAGATTTCTTTTTTAATTATTTTAATGACCCGGAGTTTAATAGTAATGAACGGGTGAGGGTGTTGTCATGTCGCAGACACTGGAGGGGGGGGGGGAATAAAGGATGAAAGATTTATGCAGGATTCAGGCCATTATGTTTTACGATTCCATTTTGATTCCTCGGACGGTTGACAACTTAAAATATTCTCTTTATCTAGACCAGAGGTTTTCAACCTTTTTTATGCTGCGGACCCCTTCAGACATTCCAAGCTGAGGTGGCGAACCCCCATAGCCTAAGGCGCCCTGGCCTCAACTTTTTGTACCTCAGGTTGGGCCAGAATATGCCTTATTATGTTTGCGGATGCAATCTACTTAAATTCTGCTAAACTGTAGGCCTGGCCTAAGTTACCCGCAAAACATGTAAACAAAGAGGTTGGTCAGCATCTGTCCCCACTGCGGTGAAGCCAAATGGTATATGTTCTGGATTATACTTGCGCCATTTTCTTTTTCGTTCGTCTTTGGCTGCTTGATCATCAGAATCTTCCAGGTTCTAGTCAGTGTTTCTCTTAACAAATTTATCCATGCCTTGGACAGTTTACTTATACAGATATTGATAAACACATGACCAAAACCAGTTTAGTCCCGTTGACTCAGATCTCACATGGAAACAAGCAATTAAGCCTGTTCCATTCTGGACACAGGACGTGTTAGCGCATTTTCATGTTATGTATCAGTACGTTTGTTAGCTTTCAGTAAATATTTGTAAATTTTAGAAATGTTTATAAATTCAATTGTGTAATGCATATATCTGTAAAAAAAAATTATAAAGACGTTTCTTTATATTTGAAAAAAAATTATTGTCTCTTAAATCTAACTACAAGTGGTTTGTGGTTACTGAAATAGGACTCATAATTGAAAACATTCGAAATTGTACAATCGTCCGAAAACTCCGTCAATTGTTGCATAGCTCTGATACTTTCGATTAAACTCAGAACACAAACTTACTATTTCATTTGATGAGTTTCTTAATAAATCTTGGTGAAACTACGTGCTGCAGTATTTCGCACCAAATGAATGGGTTATTGAACGTACAAGGTGTAGAATGGGGCTATATATATAATATAAAAGCCCCTTAGGAGCCCTGAAGCCCGGCCCTCAGAGGTCCTATCGCGAAATGAACTTTTGATGTACACTTGGCAGGCCAAGACCTACAAAATGATATATACATCATGGGTCTAGGACTTATGGTTGTTGAGATCTAGGGTGATGACGGACAGACAGACAGACAGACAAAACGGGGACAATAGAGCATTTTTTTTTCGAAAATGCTCTAAAAATTAGAGACAAATTTTCAGAGTAGAGAGAGTTAGAGGATGTAATTATCTGTAAAAATATTTCACATTCTGATGACAAAAACGCACATTTTAAAATTAAATCGGCTACTATGATAAAACAAATACAATTCTTATCAAATATTTGTTACTAACATTTTAAAAAGTTTTTGTGACATAAACAAGTCGGATAACAACAGAACAGCATAATAGGTTCATCGCTACAATTTCGCACCGTTTCATCGATGCGTTAGCGAAAAGTTCCTATTATCGCTCTAGCCTATTACGAAAAATCTACCTCCAACCAAAACAATATGTGGGAGTCATTTTAAATCAACATGCAAAGTGTATACCAGCAATTTGATATATCAAAAAAACTTTTGTCTAAGATTATTTCTAGGCCAATCTAGGCTTAGATTTAGATCTAGGCTCAGTAAGTAAGAAATATTGCCAAGATGCAGCCCCGTAGCGCGAAAATTCTAATGCAGGGGCCCGGCCAATAGCAGGGGGGGCAGGAAATAAATGTTACTAAGTAGAGCAAACAAGTAGAGGGGCCAGACAAAACGCGGGGGACCCGCCCTCGGACCCCCCCCCCGCACGCTTCGGTCCTGCCAAGATGAGATGACTCAAACACTCACTGCCCAAGTACATGTAATATGCAGTCTAGTTCAGACTTCAGACGAAAATATAAGGAAACACCAGCGAAGTTTTCAATTCTACACATTGTTGTCTGTGCCTGAAACATTGAAATAGCTAGTATTTTTTGTTTAACTTAAAGCTAACCAAGCAACAAAACCAAGCAATACTTTATACAAGAGAAATCACTACTTTTCTTGACTTGCCCACGGACCCCTTTGAAGCTCCCCACGGACCCCCAGGGGTCCGCGGACCACAGGTTGAAAACCTCTGATCTAGACAACTTGAAATACTTCGATTATGTAGACACATACGAAACGGTCTCGCTATGAAGACAACGTAAAATGTTTTCGTTATGTGGACGACGTAAAATGTTTTCGTTATGTGGACGACGTAAAATGTTTTCGTTATGTAGACGACGTAAAATTGACTCATTTTTTATCAGTGTGAAATGCTTTCACTAAAGACAATATAAAGTGATACAGAATTGTCTGGAGTAAATTCACAGGTAAAGTGCTTTCGCCTGGTTTACAACGCAAAGTGGTTTCACATCAAGTATGGGGGGATACGTTAGGTTGGAGTTTCTTCCCCTCGCTAATTCCTAGTAATTGAACTGAAAAGTTCCAAAATCTCCTTGCACCCCCCACCCCTCCCCTAACACACCTTAAACATGATGGTGGTGGTGGTGGTGGTGGTGGTGCCAGCTATTGGAATTCGCCAACCCTCAGCATCACCACCACCACCTGTTTTATCTGCACTGTGTTTACTTACAGCACTGACTGTATTTATCTCATCATCTCCCTCTTTATTTTCTCAATATGAAACTCTCTGGCCTTTTTAAATTCCTTTTTTCAATTCAAAGCGTCCAGGTAAATAAAACAAATAAACCACAGACCAGAACAATGACGTTGTCAGTTCACGTCTTTTAGTTGTCATCTTTCTTTGTCTTCTTGTGCACAGCGTCCATTTAAAATAAACATTGTTTTGTGTTGTCGAATGATTATACTCTGGTGTCTTGAAATTATGCGTTTTTGCAATTGGGGATGGGTCTAAGGGTGTTAAGACTGAATAAACTCAACGGGTTTATTGTAGAGACTCACTTATTGAAGTGCTGGGGAGGGGGGTTTAAAGAAAAGATGTGTTTATTGGTCACTGAGTTATGGATAATGGTGTCTTGGGGTGGAGGGGGGAGGGGAAGTCTAGGTTAGCGGTTCTCAAACTTTTGAAATTTGCGACGACCCACCATAAAACCTGTTCGGTCTTCACCCGACACTTACACAGATTTTTGTTTTGAAATAGGTTGTTTTTTTTTTAAGAAAAGCTAAAGTTAATTGCATATATTTTCACGTTTGTGAAATTATTTAAATTTTTGGCGAAGTCAGCTCGCGACCAACACGAGAAGCAGTGGTCTAATTCAATGTGTACCACTGGTTTAATTCATTATGTACCACTGGTCTAATTCATTGTGTACTGATGTAAGTATTGCTCAAATGTCTGGATCATGTTTTGTGTATGAATTTTCAAAACCAGAACCGTTACTTTGGATATTTACACTGTTGGGGGGGGGGGGGGGCAGCTGCCAGGATTTTGTTTGCCTTAATTAACCCACTAGACGGAAAGTTGAGTATGTTATTCTTTAAAAGTACATATATTGCAACCCAAGATTTGTTTACTAGTGATGAAAAAACTGTTATAGCCCATTTCGACTTTCTGTCTGGACCACATTGTTTACAGTCGGGTCCGCCACAAGAAAAAACAATGTACTGTAAGCACTTGAAAATGTCGCTGGGTTAAAATGATTAAACAGTTTGGGGTTCAAAGTTGACAGCCTAATAAGAATGTGTTTGTAATCATAAAATAAATTACAATAGTCCCTTGTGCAGTACATACATTACAATAGTCCCTTGTGCAGTACATATATTACAATAGTCCCTTGTGCAGTACATATATTACAGTAGTCCCGTGTGCAGTACATATATTACACTAGTACCGTGTGCAGTACATATATTAGTGCTGGGTTTTTTGTTTTCTTTCTGTTGCTTTATTTCGACGGTATGACTCTCTGGGGCGCTTGTCTGCTGCAAGTGTATAACGAAGTACCCCACACCCCCACCCCCAGAACCACAAACTGTGACTGTCTTCATCCAGATTAGTCTTACTACTTTACCCGCGGAGATTTAGGTTAATCCTTCAGCGGAGCGGAATAGATTCAAGTGTTATGGTCTATGTTGGTTTTTTTTTATTGCGCTACAATTTTACGACTTTTAATACCCAGCCATGTATAACAGAGTTATGGGCATTTTATCGTCAATATAACACATATGGAACCAAGAAGGTGTTTTTACTAGCCCGTTACGCTGAAGATCACCTTACATTTGTTTTATTTTGTTCTTGACTATATTATACAGACTTTGACTTTTTATGTTTAATGTTTTTCTTTTCATTACAGAAGTTATAATATTTGCCATTAATTTGGATTTTTTTTTTAAATATTATATATTTTGGGCTACTGTGTGTCATACTTGAATTTTGTGAATGTTTTATTCTGAACGTTCTACTTACTACGTGGTGGGCAGAGGGAAACCAACTGTAACATCATTTTGAATGCATTTTCTAACATCTTCTCATTGCAGTCTTATGTAGGATCATGTATGTCTGTCTCGGTGAAGTCATATATAATTTGATAAACCCTTTTACCCCCCCCCTCCACCTCCCCCCCCCCCACCCCACGTGATGCTGTTCTGACCATTGCGACCTCTATGACGGTACAGAAAGTGCACTATAAAACTGTCCCGCCAGGAGGAAGTCATTATTTTAATGTAGGAGTTAAGACTCGGCGCGAGATTAAGACGAGAAAGAGATCTGATAATGCGGGCAATACCAAATCACCCGAATAGATTCATGAACGGGTTATTGGACTTGGTCCAGTTGGATTTATGTCTTGTTCATTAATTTTGACTCATGATACTCATATCAGATACTAATTATATGTGTACTTCTGTGTATACTCGTATCAGGTACTAATAAAATGTGTATATCTGTGTATACTCGTATCAGATACTAATAAAATGTGTATATCTGTGTGTACTCGTATCAGATACTAATAAAATGTGTATATCTGTGTATACTCGTATCAGGTACTAATAAAATGTGTATATCTGTGTATACTCGTATCAGGTACTAATAAAATGTGTATATCTGTGTATACTCGTATCAGGTACTAATAAAATGTGTATATCTGTGTATACTCGTATCAGATACTAATAAAATGTGTATTTCTGTGTATACTCGTATCAGGTACTAATAAAATGTGTATATCTGTGTATATTCGTATCAGGTACTAATTAAATTTGTATATATGTGTATACTCGTATCAGGTACTAATAAAATGTGTATATCTGTGTATACTCGTATTAGGTACTAATTAAATGTGTACATATGTGTATAGTAATAGATTTCTATTTTTGTACACCTGAGTTGTATGCTGATCAAATGTTGTTGTTTTTGTACATGTATCTCGTCATATTTTAACACAGGCTAACAACAGCATGAGTCACTTATTTTACGTCCATTAAATATACTGGACTCAAACAAAAAAGCTAAAAAAAAAATATAGTTTATTATTAGTAAAATAGTTTACCCATACAATTCACAGTGATACACATTCTTTAAGCATTGCACAGTTTGGTAAAGGATTGCAACATGTTTACCAAAATGCATACCTAGGCCTAAGTTAAATAAAAAAAAATATGTCCACTTTTCTTTGTTTTTTTTTTTTGAGCTTAGAACATTTATTGAGAGTCTGTTTTGCTGTTCATAGTAAATTAAGTTTAAAGAAAAAGACAACTGAATTGTTTGGTTTTTTTTTACCGAAAGTATAGTATATTATTAGTTTATTTTTACTGAAAAAAAAACAAAGGGCGTCCAAGATCAAATGACTGTATCAGATGAGCCTCGTAATGTGTGTTGAGTAACAAAAACAAACAAAACAAAGGGCGTCCAAGATTAAATTACTGTATCAGATGAGCCTCGTAGTGTGTGTTGAGTAACAAAAACAAACAAAACAAAGGGCGTCCTAGATTAAATTACTGTATCAGATGAGCCTCGTAGTGTGTGTTGAGTAACAAAAACAATCAACACAAAGGGCGTCCAAGATCAAATGACTGTATCAGATGAGCCTCGTAGTGTGTGTTGAGTAACAAAGAGAATACATCTCATTCCTCGATAGACATCAATTATTGTACCATTCCACCGCTCTATAAATACAGCCTCACTTGTCTCGCCTTCACCCACACAAACTTTTGTTGAGAGTTCAAATCAACCCACTCACCTACAAATGTTTATAGCTTCGCTTTTTTTGTTAACATTTTTTTAACTCCATCTTTACACACACACACACTCTCTCTCTCTCTCTCACACACACACACACACACACACAAATATAATAACAACAACTGTTATTTGCTTTCTGGCCAACAGTATCATCACATCGTGGCCTACCTTCTGACCGTTGATTTAATCCCATTGGTTGGTTGTTGTTTGTTTCCATGTGATCTACCTAATCTTGAGTTCCTCTACAGACTTGGAACACTTGTGCTGTACATTTCACTTGTCTTATCTGCCGACATAGGATTCCGAGAAGAAATTTTTTTTTTCTAATTTTTTAACATGGCTATTTCGTCTATCACGGCCTTTCGCAGGAAATAGAATGATAGCAAATGTTTGTTGCAGTCTGTAGCCTGGTATCTACGTTCTGCAGTAATTCAGAGCCAGGGAGAAATGTCCTGTAGCCTGTTAGAGTTGTGTGCAGTATGTCAATTAGCCGTGCAGTGTGTCATGAAGTTGTCCAGCATGTCCAGTTGGTCAAATGCTCTTTGTAAGTGTGTGTATGTGCAGTAATTCATGTAGTACTTTACACTCATGACAAGTGATTACAAAAATTAGTGCTGGGATCATCCATTCAATGTCATCGCTCTACCCTCTAGTGCCACACTGATTTTAACACAGGCCGTAGACAACTTTAAACAACTATGTACTCTCACCGACAATAATTATGTTCTTTTTGTCGTTGTTTTTTTTTTTTTGGTAATCTTAACCAAAATATTCAGTAATGTGTATGAATACCAATCACATTGTTTAGATAAAAAAATAAATCTTTTAGAAATATCAAACAAATTATTGAGCACATTCATCTAATCTTAATTGACTTTTTTGTTTTTATAGTACATCTGTTTCTGACTAAAGTTACCGAATTGTTGAGAAATCACACCTGGTCAGGTGGTGCCAGTCGACACATTCAATGTAACTCACTTTACGAGTTTCGTTTCTTGAGGTATTCTAAGTACTTCTGTAATGTACTCAAATACAGGTACAATAATGTATCGTTTAATGCTTTGTTAGACACATACTTGTGTTCTATTTTGTTTAACACAACACAGCAAAATAATTCGTTCGATACACTTTATAAGAGTTCCTTCCACATTCAACAGCAATAGTACATCGTTAACACCCACCCACCAATAATACTTCCTCAACACACGCAGCAGTAGTAATACTTCGTGAACACACGCAGCAATAATAATACTTCGTGAACACACGCAGCAATAATAAAACTTCTTTTAACACAAACGCATAAATACTTCGTTCAACAAACATCCAAGCTTCTAAACAACATATTATCTCGTTTTATACAATCATCAATAAATTAATCGTTTTATGTAAACATCAGTTATACTACGTTTAACATAATCATCAATAATACTCTGTTCAACAGACCCCAACATATTGCCTACACAAATAACACTGTTAAATGACATTGGCAAGTCAGAGTTTTAATTGTCGACTGCTGTTTAGCACAAATATTAATCTCTAATGACATCAATATATATATATATATTTTTTTTTTTCATCTTCTAACTGTACCAGTAGTTTATTTATATATATACTAGTTGCAAGTACCCGGCTTTGCCCGGGTTTAAAATAAGGTTTTCTGTTTACCTTCTGTTTTCTCCATACCCCCTCTCTCCCTTCCTCTCTCTCTCCCTCACTCCCTCTCTCCCTTTCTCCCTCCCTCCCTCTCACATCTCTCTCTCTCCCTCCCACCCTCCCTCTCCCATCTCCCCCTCCTCTCCCCCCTGTCCACCCCCCTCCCTCCCTCTCTCCCCCTTCCTCCTTCCCTCTCTCCCTCCCTACCCCCTCTCTCTTTATCTCTCCCTCCCTCCCCTCTCCACCTCTCTCCCTCTCTCCTTCCCTCCCCTCTCTCTCCCTAACCCCTCTCCCTCCATTCTTTCTCCTTCCCTCCCCTCTCCACCTCTCTCCCCCTCCTCCCTCCCTCATTCCCTCTCCCTCCCTGCCCCCTCACTCTTTATCTCTCTCCCTCCCTCTCTCCCACTCTCTCTCCCTCCCCTCTCTCCCTCCCTACCCCCTCTCTCCCTCCCTTCCTTTCTTTCCTTCCCTCCCTTTCTCCCTCTCTCTCCCTCCCTCTCCCATCTCCCTCTCTCCCCCTCTCCCCTCCTTCTCTCCCCTTTCCATCCCCTCCCTCCCTCTCTCCCCCTCCCTCCCTCCCTACCTCCTACCCTCCTTTCCCTCTCTCTCCCCCCTGCCCCCTCTCTCTCTCTCTTTATCTCTCTCCCTCCCTCCCTCCCTCCCTCTCTCTCTCTCTCTCTCTTTATTTATATATATACTTATTATTATGGTTTCACACTTCTTCTAAAATCCTTCTTCATTCCTTTACCTTCCTCAAACTGTACAAATAGGGAAGCATGAAAAAACATCAACAATTCTTCGCATCACAAAGGCACAATACAGCACCAGCGCGCAAGTTCTATTCGATCATCGGGAAATGACGTCACAGAAGAGTTTTATCTATGGCGCCGTCGAGATTACTTTAATATAGTAAAATACTAAAATAAAAAAAAATTAATTACAATTAAACTACCCATCGATATAAAACGAAACCTGTCCTATAACCTTCCCCATGTAATTATGTGTATGTGTAACAAATTTCACGTTATTTGTTTGTCTGGATCTTGAGTTATAAGGGAACAGACAGACAGACAGACAACAAATGCGTCTTATAAGAATACTAGTTGCAAGTACCCGGCTTTGCCCGGGTTTAAAATAAGGTTTTCTGTTTACCTTCTGTTTTCTCCCTACCCTCTCTCTCCCTTCCTCTCTCTCTCCCTTCCTCCCTCCCCCTCTCTCCCTTTCCCTCCCTCCCTTTCTCCCTCCCTCCCTCTCTCAAATCTCTCTCCGTCCCTCTCCCATCTCCCTTTCTTCCCTCTCCCCCTCCTTCTCTCCCCCGTCCATCCCCCTCCTTCCCTCTCTCTTCCTCCCTGCCCCCTCTTTCTCTTTATCTCTTCCTCCCATTTCTCCCATCCTCTCCCTCTCTCCTTCCCTCCCCTCTCTCTCCCTCCCTAACACCTCTCTCCCTCCTTTCTCCCTCCCTCCCCCTTCCACCTCTCTCTCCCTCCCCCTCTCTCCCCCTTCCTCCCTCCCTCATTCCCTCTCTCTCCCTCCCTGCCCCCCTCACTTTTTATCTCTCTCCCTCCCTCTCTCCCTCCCTCCCCTCCCCTCTCCCTCCCTACCCCTCTCTCTCCCTTCCTTTCTCTCTCCCTCTCCCCCTGCTCCATCTCCCCCTACTCCCTCTCCCATCTCCCTCTCACCCCCTCCTTTTCACCCCCTGTCCACCCCCTCCCTCCCTCTCTCCCCTCCCGCCCTTCCTCCTACCTTCCTTTCCTCTCTCTCCTCCCCCCCCTCTCTCTCTCTCTCTCTCTATATATATATATATATATATATATATATATATATATATACTTATTATTATGGTTTCACACTTCTTCTAAAATCCTTCTTCATTCCTTTACCTTCCTCAAACTGTACACATCAGAGAGCATGAAAAAACATCAACAATTCTTTGCATCACAAAGGCACAATACAGCACCAGCGCGCAAGTTCTATTCGATCATAGGGAAATGACGTCACAGAGGAATTTTATTTATGGCGCCGTCGAGATTACTTTAATATAGTAAAATACTAAAATAAAAAAAAAATTAATTACAATTAAACTACCCATCGATATGAAACGAAACCTGTCCTATAACCTTCCCCATGTAATTATGTGTATGTGTAACAAATTTCACATTATTTGTTTGTCTGGATCTTGAGTTATAAGGGAACAGACAGACAGACAACAAATGCGTCTTATAAGTATAGAGATAGATATATATTGGTATATTTCTCACCTGATTAAATCCCATCTCTGTTTTGTTTTGTTTTTTTCCATCCGACACTTCAACATAAAAATATGAACCAAATAAAAGAAGAATGTAATGAGCCAGGTGTTTTATTCTGCATTAAAAGATAATGAACGGGATAATTCATTTTGTTTAGGCCTGTGACCTGCTGGTGCTCTCGTTAGTTCTTGGATTGTTTGTTTTATCACTCCATATACTTTTCTGGTCATGACTTACTAGATATTTGTACGGCGCATTGATTGTAATTGTTACGTGTTATATTTATTAGGAAACAATACTTCACCTGAGGTTCACCCTCTGTTTAAACTGTTACTTATCCTTTATGTACACAATACTTCACCCGAGGTTCACCCTCTGTTTAAACTGTTACTTGTCCTTTATGTACACAATACTTCACCCGAGGTTCACCCTCTGTTTAAACTGTTACTTATTCTTTATGTACAGCAGGCACTGAGCCAAGGGCCATGATCCGACCGGAGCCCGAGTAAGTCTAAAAATTAAATTTCAATTAGGAATGTAAGATAATGAAACAAATTGTGTGACTGGAGCTGTGTGTAGATATGTATGGAGCTGTATGAGACTGTATATGTGGAGCTACGTGTGGAGCTGTGTGTGTGAGACTGTATCTGTGGAGCTACGTATGGAGCTGTGAGTGTGAGACTGTATCTGTGGAGCAACGTATGGAGATGTGTGTGTGAGACTATCTGTGGAGCTACGTATGGAGCTGTGTGTGTGAGACTGTATCTGTGGAGCTACGTATGGAGCTGTGAGTGTGAGACTGTATCTGTGGAGCTTTCTGTGACTTTGTGTGGGGACTGTGTGTGTGTGTGTGTGTTACTGCTTGTGTGGGTGGCTGGGGTGTGTGACTACGCTCGAGTGTGGCTATGTTAATGGTTGGAGGCCACATTAAACTCTCTGCGGTCGGCTTCAAGGTAAGTCTTTAAATATGGAACAGTTTCTGGCATCGTTGAACTTACCTGTTAACTCCACCCAGTCGTCCTCCCTTCTCCCCCCCCCCTTCCCCCCACCCCCACCCGTGTAATTTCAATGAATATTTCTTGATTTCTTCCTCACCTCCACCCACTTCCCTCTACCCTCAGCTATCTGCCCCACCCACCCTTATTTTCTCTCTCTCTCCCCTCCACCACTTTACCTTTTGCCTGATGGCTCAGAAATCTGGATGGCAGCTCCTGATATTAAAGTTTAGATAAACCCAATGATGTTGGTCTGGGAAAGTTCAGAGTTGATACCATCTAGCTACCGTCCATGTTTATTTCTGTATTTTGTTTATTGAATTTGATTACAACAAACATTTCTTCTGAAGCTGTTTATTGATAGTTTCTGTGTAACGTTTCTCCGCATCACTCATTCTGTTTATGTTCACTTGTTTGTGCACACATTTCGGTCTATTTAGATGTTTTGTATCGGCTTCCTCATTGTTCCATATAATCCCAGAGGTCGGCAAACAGTGATCAGTTGTCTTAAATGGGTTAACAATGAAACTCTTCTTTGGGTTAATAGGTCCTCATTAGTCAAAAGTACAGTTGTCTAAAAAAAAATGTATAAAAGTTAAATGCACCTGAAAAAATTTCTTATGGCGAGCGGATCATAATACCCCCCCCCCCGGGGTCCACCTTTTTGCATTTCTGTAATAATGTATTGAACAAAAGTTGGCCCGCCACAAGTCGATATCATGTGTCAGATGGTTGCAAGAAATTTCACCTATGGCTACATTTGAACAGAGTTTCTAAGTCTTAGTACATGTCGTCATCTAAACAAGAAGAAAATAATTAATTATAAACATGACATATTGCACATAGTGAATATGTACAAAGTAATAATGTGCGTTGAAGAATCGATTCAACTGAATTGAATCTTCTGGAGGTCGTGATCCGACTTTAATGGCATTAAACGCTTACACCCCTTAATTAAGCAGACGACATTAAAGTTTAATTAACAGCGACCTGTCATTGCTTTTACAATGAACATAATTGACCCTAACGAAAGCATTATTTCCCATTAACAAGGTGGGGGAGGGGATAAAACCCAACACGAAGGTCTACATCTTTCACCTGCTCTTGTTCTAGACCGTAAATTTTACCTTCCTCCACCCCCCACCCCCATCCTAACCAACACAGCCCCTTCAATCCTGCTCACTCTCAGGTGTCCCGCCTGTCAAGAAGGAACTGTAGAGAGAAACAAAGCTGTGGAGCTGTTGTAGAATTATTTTTTTTTGTTTTTGTAGACAAATTGGGGAACGTTGTTCATTTCACCTTCCATTGTGGTTCCACCCCTGACAGGAGTCATTCAGCGCGGGAAAATAAAAGTGTATTTTATTGGAAGGAAAGGAAAAAATAAATAAATAACGTTTCGCGCGTTTTCCTTATCATTAATTAATTCTTCTCTTTTTTTTTTGTATTTTGCCCAGCGTTGATTTACGTCCAAATCCTCCATAAAGTGGGTCTCACATTGTATGATCTTTTGACGTAAACTTTTGAATGTATTAGATATACCATACGTATATATGGAATACGCCGTGCTTAATTATTTAGAGCTCAGTGAATGGCTAATGTTAAGTGAACCCAATGAGTTTATGCGCTAAACGGATATTCCCGTATTGTGAAAGTTGCCCCCTTAAAATTCTAGTTGAATATGCAGTAGTGTTTCGATGTTCTTTAAGTATGGTGGTTATCACAGATTGTATATTAAAAATTTCTAATCTGTTGTGGCTATGTACATAATTTTTAGAGCATTTTCGAAAAAAAATGCTCTATTGTCCCCGTTTTGTCTGTCTGTCCGTCATCACCCTAGATCTCAACAACCATAAGTCCTAGACCCATGATGTATATATCATTTTGTAGGTTTTGGCCTGCCAAGAAATGACTTTTGTCCGTTTCGCGATCTGACTTCTGAGGGCCGTAAAAGGGGGCTTGTAAAATACCGTTTTTTACTATATAAGCTATATTAACATAGGAGCGCCCTAGATCTCAGCAACCATAAGTCCTAGACCCATGATGTATATATCAATTTTTAGGTCTTGGCCTGCCAAGTGCACATCAAAAGTCCATTTCGCGATCTGACATCTCAGGGCCGAAAAAAAAAGACTTTCCTAGGTACCGTTTTTGCTTATATTTTAAATATATATAATAAAAGCTAATCAAAGGGGCGTAATCATTATTTATTTTTGTAACAGTTATTCAACATGATTACTTTCCTCTCTATTTATCAAAACACGGAAAAAGAAAATACGGATTTCGTTCGGCGAAAATGCTCTAAAATGTCCTTTGTCCGAAACGGAAAAGACTTAAATTGCTTGTTTTTTGTTGTTGTTTGTGTTGTTATTGTTTGTTATTTCCAAGAATTGTGTCCCTTTATGCATGTCTATGGTTAAAATTTAAATGGGGTCTAGTTTCAACTTTTCTTATTTCTTTGTCTTTGGCTTTCCCAATGTCCGTATTTGGGTTGTTCATGTGCATCGTTTAAAAAAAAAACAATTCAAACAAATAATGTAGACCACATGTCCATCTTTCAATGGCTAGTTGATAATTCTGAACAAGTCGACGTGTGTGCGTGCGTGTGTGCGCGCGCGCTGTAGGACTGCCAGGTGTATCGTCAGATTGTTTCATGTCCCAAGGGGACTGGTGTGTGAGTGTAATCAGTTGACACGCCAAGTGTAGCGGCGTTGTTCTGGGAATCTCAATATTTACTTGTCGTGTACACAGACGCCTGAACATGACGCTTGTGTTTGTAGCTCGTTATTAAACGACGTTTGTGTTTGTAACTCGTTATTACATGACGCCTGTGTTTGTAGCTCGATATTACAAGACGCTTTTGATTTTAGCTCTTTAGTACATAACGTTTGTTTTGTAGCTCTTTAGGTCATGCCGTTTGTGTTTGTAGCTCTTTAGTACATGACGTTTGTGTTTGTAGCTCTTTAGGACATGACGCTTGCGTTTGTAGCTCTTTAGTACATGACGTTTGTGTTTGTAGCTCTTTACTTGTTATTTGAAGTTGGTAGGCTAGACAGGAGGGCAGATAGATAGGCTACAGTATGTGTGTACGACGGTGGTGGGAGTACAGTATTGTCTTTTTGAACAGTGCTTTGTTTATCCTGTAGCATTGTCTGGAGTGGAACAGACTGAATGTCTCCATCAAACTTTGAAGTCATCTGACATTAACCCCACTCACTTCGCTTGAGTCAACATTGCCTTCTTTCCGCTCCGATGTTTCTTTTCTCGTGCCATTGGATTCACACGTCACAATTGTGGCTCTTGTTTTTGTTATGTTTGTGTCTCCCCCCCCTCCTCCCATCCACTCTGGAAGAAGTATCGCCGCCATGTTGCTAGAAACCTTCATTATGTCACTGTCTTGTGGCGGTGTTGATGAATGATGACTGAACGGTCCTTGCATTGGATGAACTCGTAGGGGTGGACCCCAAGGGTCATGGAGGGTGGAAACCAGGAGACCAGTGAAATGAAGTGTGTTACTGTGTTGCTGTCTGTGTGTGTTTGTGTGTGTGTGTGTGTGTGTGTGTGTGGTCTCAAAAAGTATTGAATAGTTTGTAGAAGTTTGAGGTTTGTTTTTTGTATGGATACAGTTTGGTAAAAAAAAAATGTCCATTTTGGGATGGTGGATTAAAAAAAAATACCATTGCGATAAAATGCGACAAAATGTCTTGATCATCCCAGTATTGTCTTTAAAAATAGAACATTTCTTCTGTGGTTTGAAGTAATTGTGGTGATGAAGTTTATTTTGTATGTGCCAACTATTTGATTATAAACTAACTAGCCCCCCCCCCCCACACACACATGTGCCTTTTTTTTTTCTTAACCTTTACTGATAGGTCTCTCGCATTCCATGAGGAGTGGGAAGGGGGGGGCACGCGATAATGTATGGGTCTCTTCCCTGTCACATGCCTATGGGCCACACACATTGACACAATACTCGATACCGACATGCTGACGGTTTAATGCTAAACCTGATATTTTTAAAGTGTACAATCAGTTAGTGATGTTATCAATTACCAAGACTGATTGTTATGTAGTAATTGCGTTAGTTTTTTTGCTGTTATTGTTGTTGTTTTTTATTGTGTCCCTTCATCCATTGTCTATGATGGGCTCTAGTCATTCAACGTATCAGCGTCAACACAGATCACTTTATTGAGTCACCTTGTGGGGCATTTGAAGTATTTATTGTACTGGTTGTACCCTGCAAAACCTTTGCATAGAGTTATATCCCCTTAGGCTTGATCGGTAGGCTAGGTTATTTTTGGTATCGGGCAGATCCGATTTTTTCATGATTGTATTTTAAATTGGAATATTGTCGTATTAATTCTTTACTTTCGATATAACGCAGAATCCACACCGCTATTATTTATATAGCTGAATTAATAAATGTTTGTCTAAATTAGATGTATATTGGGCATGTTTGCCTAAATTAGATGTCTGGTGGGCCAATGAGTGCAGAAGCCACTTCTTGTTTCTGATCTAGTTATTTTTTTTAATTGAACATTGTCTTGTTGTTGTTTGTTTGCTGTTAACTCCTCAACCCACCCTGTATTCATTTCTGTACGAGGGTAAATCACATGTATTATGAGGGGTCGGGGACCACCTGTAGACGTGGAGTGCCAATGGACATAGTTATACAGGTGGTACGTATCAGGTGCCATCAACAAAAATTCATAACACTTGCGTAATGAAAGAAATGCTTGACATCATCGTGAAAATATTTCAGTCTTTGGCTGTAGAGTGTAGTTGTTTTGTATGACTTGTGCAGGTTTTTGATTGGGTGGCATAAATGTGTTCCTTTCTGATGAAAACAACAATACATTCCAATGACATACAGGATTGGATTATGTAATGTGTAATGGTGTAAACAATATCGAATAGCTTCTAATACAAGACTGCCTGTAATTGTACAACACTTAACTTTTTTCCTTTGATATCTTCTTACGTTATGTATACGTATATATTTATATGTTATCACTTTCCTTTCAGAACCGTGGCAGCGGTCTGGACATGAATGTACTGAAGGCCTGGGATATGGGTTATACCGGGAAAGGTGTAGTTGTGACCATACTGGATGATGGCATTGAAAAAGACCACCCTGACCTGGCTCGTAATTATGTGAGTCAACTTTTTTTGTGTCTTGATATGCTGATATAGTTAAGTCAACATTTGCTGTCTTGTTATATTTGTTTGTGGCTAGTTACTAAGTGAGTCAACATATTGTGCAATGTTATCTTTGTTTGTGGCTAGTTACTGAGTCAACATATTGTGTCATGCGCGGAGCAGATTATGAGTTTTAATCCCTGAGACTTCCATGTCCTCCCTGATACCTCAAGAGGCGTAGCTGCCGAGAATATTGGGTGGGGAGGGGTAGAAAGAGCACACTGAAAACGTCCCGGTAGTAGTTAGTTCGATGTAATACCCAGTAGTAGTTAGCTCGATATAATACCCAGTAGTAGATAATTCTTTATAATACCCAGTAGTAGATAGTTCTATATATACCCAGTAGTAGTTAGTTCTATATATACCCAGTAGTAGTTAGTTCGATATAATACCCAGTAGTAGATAGTTCTATATAATACCCAGTAGTAGATAGTTCTATATATACCCAGTAGTAGTTAGTTCGATATAATACCCAGTAGTAGATAGTTCTATATAATACCCAGTTATAGTTAGTTCTATATAATACCCATTAGTAGTTAGCTCGATATAATACCCAGTAGTAGATAGTTCTATATAATACCCAGTAGTAGATAGTTCTATATATACCCAGTAGTAGTTAGTTCGATATAATACCCAGTAGTAGATAGTTCTATATAATACACAGTAGTAGATAGTTCTATATAATACCCAGTAGTAGTTAGCTAGATATAATATCCAGTAATAGATAGTTCTATATAATACCCGGTAGTAGATAGTTTGATATAATACCCAGAAGTAGTTAGTTCTGTATAATACCCAGTAGTAGTTAGTTCTGTATAATACCCAGTAGTAGTTAGTTCTGTATAATACCTAGTAGTAGTTGGTTCTGTTTTAATACCCAGTAGTAGTTAGTTCTATATAATACCCAGTAGTAGATAGTTCTATATAATACCCGGTAGTAGATAGTTTGATATAATACCCAGAAGTAGTTAGTTCGATATAATACCCTGTAGTAGTTAGTTCGATGTAATACCCGGTAGTAGATAGTTCGATATAATACTCAGAAGTAGTTAGTTCTGTATAATACCCAGTTGTAGTTAGTTCTGTTTGAATACCCAGTAGTAGTTAGTTCTATATAATACCCAGTAGTAGTTAGTTCTGTTTTAATACCCAGTAGTAGTTAGTTCTGTATAATACCCAGTAGTAGTTGGTTCTGTTTTAATACCCAGTAGTAGTTAGTTCTATATAATACCCAGTAGTAGTTAGTTCTGTATAATACCCAGTAGTAGTTGGTTCTGTTTTAATACCCAGTAGTAGTTAGTTCTATATAATACCCAGTAGTAGTTAGTTCTGTATAATACCCAGTAGTAGTTAGTTCTGTTTTAATACCAAGTAGTAGATAGTTCTATATAATACCAATTGAGGACATCTCAATGTATCAACTTATGTAATGTTGTTTTAAAACTTGTAATTATTTCTTAAGCTGCATTCTATTTGGGGGCTATTGTAAATCGTAGGCCAGTTGTGAATCGAGAAAGCGGATTCATTTTAAACTTCAGACAGTGCACCTCCTCATTGTCGGTGTATATCTGTGGCTGTACATGTTTACTGTGTCATACATTTTGTTTACTCACCGAGAGACAGAAGGAGAAGTCGGTGAGAGATAAATGAGATATGTGCTCACATCTCGCCTTAATTTCAAATAGAAAACACAAACAATGTCCATCCGACAGACGTTATATTTACATTTGTATGTACAACAACACACACACACACACATATATATATATAAACACGATGACGTCATTGAGTGCTAAGAACTTTTCATTATTTAGCAATAGTTGGTATTGTTTAGACGGTGTAACCAAAAGAAGAAAAAAAATCTAGTTTCTAAAGATTGATGATGTCTCATTTTGTATTGTTGTTAAACAAATTATACAAACCTACAGTGTCATCATTATTTTCGTTGGCTGGACATTTTTCAGAACAAATTATCTCTTCATCCCAGTGTTTTCGGACAATACATTTGGTCATTTTGCTCTTCATCCCAGTGTTTTCGGACAATACATTTGATCATTTTGCTCTTCATCCCAGTGTTTTTGGACGATACATTTAATCATTTTTCTCTTCATCCGGTGTTTTCGGACAATACTTATTTAACCATTAGTCTATTAACAAGTCTATGTCTTTGTTTCGTTGTTGTTTGTTTTGATTTTTTTTCAAAATGCAAGCAATAAGCTGCTGTTTATTACCACCCCACCCCCCTGAATGTGTAACTGGTATGTGATATTCTCCAGCAATTACAAATTTTATCATCTGTAAGTTGAATGTTGTTAATAAATGACCACTATATCTCACCATGATATAGCACTAGCACATACCTCATTTTGAATCGCTGCATTGAAGAAAATGTATAAGACTTTCATTTCTAGACACATTGTATTGCAAGACACTATATATTGTAAGACACTTTGTATAGTGGTACACAATATATTGTAAGACACCTTGTATAGCTAGATACATTGTATATTGGCACACAATATAAAGACACTTTGTATAGCTATATACATTGTATAGTGGTACACAATATATTGTAAGACACTTTGTATGGCTAGAAACATTGTATAGTGAAACATGAGACGTCTTATTTACTTTGAAGAATCGCTAATAATTTATTTTAGATTTTGTTTTCAATTGTAATTGCTATGAAAGAAAACTAATAGACAAGAAGTTGAATATTCTGGTTAGATCAGAGTAAATTTCCTTTATGAAGAGTCAACAGTGCATGCCCTCACCTCAGTGCACAATTGTGTATACAGTATTTGACTGGTGCACACTTGTGTATACAGTATTTGACTGGTGTATACAGTGTTTGACTTGTGTATACAGTATGTGACTTGTGTATATAGTATTTGACTTGTGATTACAGTATTTGGCTTGTGTATACAGTATTTGACTGGTGTATACAGTACAGTATTTGACTTGTGTATACAGTATTTGACTTGTGTATACAGTATTTGACTGGTGTGTACAGTACTTCATTGATTGATAATCATATAACAGTTCCCTTACTGGGATTTTTTTTCTTTATCTTTTTGGCCCACGTCTGACTTTTGACTTTTATTCACAGGTCAGTTATCCGAATATGACATTTGACCTTCTTTTGACCCTTAATTACAGTATTCACTTGACAATTTACCCTCATACACAGCTTTGATGTCCCCGTGTGACATTTGACCCTCATATAAAGGTCTCTTATCCACATTTGACCCTCATATACAGGTCCGATAACCACATTTGACCCACATCCACAGGTCCAGACCTGGTAGATCTGCTACCCAGGAGTAGTACAGTCCACTCTAGATATTCCCCAAGCGTCCTGCCCGATCGACACTTATGCTAATCGACTATTTCCATACCCTTCCCCCGGGGACTAAGAATTACTCTAAATGGCAAGTCTCTTCACTTGTGTTGATTCTCCCCTGGAAAATATAAGACATAGAACTATTGCATTCGTCTGTAGGCTTTTGTCTAACATAGAACTACTGCATTCTTCTGTAGGCTTAAGTCTAACATAGAACTATTGCATTATTCTGTAGGCTTTAGTCTAACATAGAACTATAGCATTATTATGTATGCTTAAGTCTAACAGAACTATTGCATTCTTCTGTAGGCTTAAGTCTAACATAGAACTATTGCATTCTTCTGTAGGCTTAAGTCTAACATAGAACTATTGCATTCTTCTGTAAACTTAAGCCTAACATAGAACTATTGCATTCTTCTGTAAACTTAAGTCTAACATACTTTTGTTGTTGTTTTTGTGAAACTTTTTTAAGATGTTCTGATTTGTGGAAGGGGGTGGGGCTTAATGTATGAATGAAATGATGTGAAAATGGTCTATTCTAAGTGATGTGCAAGAAACAGAAGGGTGGTGTGCAAGAAACAGAAGGGTGATGTGCAAGAAACAGAAGGGCGGTGTGCAAGAAACAGAAGGGTGATGTGCAAGAAACAGAAGGGTGGTTGCAAGAAACAGAAGGGTATGTTAATGTTCTATTGTACATTGGACGCGACGTGAACTCCATTGATTGAAAACAATTATCCTTCAGTAAGATTTAACATAATGTGTATCATTTTTTTGTTCACGTAGTTTAAAAGAAAACTATCGTTAGCATTGCCTGGCTCGTGGTCAAATCTATCTGATAGCTATCTGTTTCTAACTGTCCAGCTAGCTCGTTCAAGTGACCATCACTAAATGATGGTAGGAAATGAGCTATCGATCAGACCTTTGGTCAGCTACACGGAGAAATGGACTCGACCGCTAACCTGAAGATAACTTAATTCTCTTCGATTCCCCCCCTCCCACCTCCAGATGAATTGCTGCAGCAGCACCCCCCCCCCCGGTTCACCCACCCCCTCCAGTAACCACAGCCCTGGTCAGAGTTATATTTTATGTTCATCTGTCCTAGAGGATAAGACTGTTTATCTGTTGACCAAAAAAAATGTTCAGATAATTGAGCCATTTTATTATTGTTCTTTCTCTTGTCTCGCCGTTACAACACTTATAATCAGAATAGGGAAACGAGGCGTTATGGTAATAGCAGGCTGTGTTCAACTGCGTCTGTCACCACATACGTCTGTCACAACATTTTTCAACCCCGTTGGTGTGACACTGTGGGGGGGGGGGCGTTCTTGGTTGGCATCTACAAAAAAATGACCAGGAACACAATCGAGCTATAATAATTCATCTTAAATAAACATGTAAACATGGTCGAGATTAGAAAACAACAGATTCGGTCAGTATGGCCTGGTGCCGTCACTACACACACAAAAAACACATAACAGCTCATACGTCATCCAGATGCATCAGATAGGTCAGGTGTTTGAATCCTGTCCGGTTATGTTGCGTCCTGGACCACTGTGCCGCTGTCGAGATGGTGACACAGTATTGTCCCTCTGCTCTCTCTCTCTGATAAAAGAAAAAAAAAGTCATTTATATAAATAATAGCGGTGTGGGTTCTGCGTTAAATCGAAAGTAAAGAATTAATACAACAGTATTCCAGTTTAAAATACAATCATGAAAAAAAATCGGATCTGCCCGAAACCAAAAAAATAACCTAGCCTACCGATGAAGCCTAAGGGGATATAATTCTATGCAAAGGTTTTTGCAGGGGTACAACTGTTAAATAATACCATTCATAGGTCGGTACCGCTGAATACATTTCTTCTGTGATAATAAGTTTTGTATCTTGTGTCTGATCCAGTGGCTCTCGTACTTTTAAACCTAGAGACCCACAACGAAACTGTCACATGAGATATAAGCCGGTGGGGGTTTATTCTCTCTCTCTCTCTCTCTCTCTCTCTCTCTCTCTCTCTCTCTCTCTCTCTCTCTCTCTCTCTCTCTCTCTCTCTCTCTCTCTCTCTCTCTCTCTCTATCTCTCTCTCTCTCTCTTTCTCTCTCTCTAACTGATGAAACTGTCATATTAGATGGAGTAATCTGACCATGTCGTTTGTATTTGATCTCATAATGTATCCAGTCCAATGAACTCCATCACTGACTTGTATTATTATTATAAGATGATTATCTCCACACTAGATGGGCCTCTCACGTGGGACTCGTGTCATTGCACTTCCTGGCCGGTATTTAAAAATAAATAATCCGAGCCCAAGCACTTAATTAAATGTCACACTCAGCATTAAAATTGATAATCCAATCAGCATGTCTTAGGTGTATTTTCTTAAAGCATGCAAAACAAGTGTACTTGCAAAGGTGACTTTCATTGTGCATACAGAGTTGTCTTTCATGGTACATACAGAGTTGTCTTTCATGGTACATACAGAGTTGTCTTTCATGGTACATACAGATTTGTCTTTCATGGTACATACAGAGTTGTCTTTCATGGTACATACAGAGTTGTCTTTCATTATACATACAGAGTTGTCTTTCATGGTACATACAGAGTTGTCTGGGGACAATGTGCATACACAATGGTCTAAACACAATGCACAATGTGCATACAAAGTTGTCTAAACTGACTTAAATTGTACACACAGAAGTGTCAATCTTAACAACATACACATGACCCGGTGCGAGATAGTTTTTCAATCTATTTATTTTTTAACTCCATACCGAACAAATAAAACTGTTACGTTTCGATGATAAGTAATTCATGACTAAATTCTCCCGATCCCACACATTGTGCCATATGTGTCTCGGTGTATCGCTAACTTTGGAATTACAGAATGGATTGTGTACTTGTTGGAGTGAAACTAACTCCTGGCCAATCAGGTTCATCCAGATATACAGCGAAACATAAGATTACTTCTGAAGCAAAAGAATTCAAATACAAAAGTGAATAACTGATAGCATTAGACAAATTTGTGTTTATAGATAAGAAATTGTTTTTTTTGTTTCGATAAGAAACGCTTTTTAAACAAGACCCTTGTCTTATTGATACAAGATATATCTCAAAGCCAAAAAAAAAATATTTTTGTTCACAATACCTTCAGAAGTGGTATCTTTAATATATGTAAATTATTTTCACTACGTCATCATTTTTGTTGCTCAATTTAGATTGGTACGAACAGTTAACTGACAATAGTGTACATTGTATGAGCGTGTAACTTTGTACACACACACACACACACATATATATATATATATATATATATATATATAATTTTTAATACTTCGTGATATTACTGAATCATATCTGAGTACAGGATATAGCACACTGTACCAAGAATAAAGCACACTGTACCAAGAAAAGAGTACACTGTACCAAGAAGATTGCACACTGTACCCCAAGATAACAGCATACTGTACAAAAAAACAAACAGCACACTGTACCAAGAGATTGCATACTGTACCCCAAGAATACAGTACACTGCACCAAGTAGATTGCACACTGTACCCCAAGATAACAGCATACTGTACCAAAAAACAAACAGCACACTGTACCAAGAGATTGCATACTGTACCCCAAGAATACAGTACACTGTACCAAGAGTACGCCGTATCAAGAAGAGTGCACACTGTACCCCAAGAAAACAGTACACTGTACCATTGAACTGCACACCAATCCCTACAACGAATTTCGAAAAAAAAAAATTCAATCTGAGTTCTCTCTCTCTCAGAACTTGGCAGTTCTCCAAGACTCTGCCTGCGGGGATTCGTGTTCACTTCCGCCTTATCAAAGTGGGGCATCATCATACGCACAGTAAACTAGGGAGATGTACAATAAATTATGTTGCAACATTCACAATCAGTTGATGGGTTTTACTTTAAATGTCAGCCACACTACAAATACATTCTGTGGCTCACTGGGTTAACTTCTCTATCTGCCCCGCCATAATTAGCCACCACCCGCTGGCTCTTCTTCAAATGGGGATGAATCTGCCCTTGTTTACCTACCTGCCTTCAATTGTTGTTTTTGGGTTGTTTTTTTTTTCTTTTGCGTATAAATGGACAGTCCAATAAGTTTATTAAATAAACACTGACAGTTCAATCACGGTTAAAAAAAATGTTTTCTTTATGTTATTTCATTTAATGAGTTTTGTTTTGTCAGGTGCCAATTTTTTTTAATCCAGCACACACCCCCATCACTGCCTGCTTGTTCACCCCCCATCAATGACTGATTGTCCATCTCCCATCAATGCCTGCTTGCTCACCCCCCATCACTGTCCGCTTGCTCACCCCCCATCACTGCCCGCTTGCTCACCCCCATCACTGCCCGCTTGCTCACCCCCATCACTGCCCGCTTGCTCACCCCCATCACTGCCCGCTTGCTGCCCCCATCACTGCCCGCTTGCTGCCCCCATCACGGCCCGCTTGCTGCCCCCATCACTGCCCGCTTGCTCACCCCCATCACTGCCCGCTTGCTCACCCCTATCACTGCCCGCTTGCTCACCCCTATCACTGCCCGCTTGCTGCCCCCATCACTGCCCGCTTGCTGCCCTTATCACTGCCCGCTTGCTGCCCCCATCACTGCCCGCTTGCTGCTCCCATCACTGCCCGCTTGCTGCTCCCATCACTGCCCGCTTGCTCACCCCCATCACTGCCCGCTTGCTCACCCCTATCACTGCCCGCTTGCTCACCCCTATCACTGCCCGCTTGCTGCCCCCATCACTGCCCGCTTGCTGCCCTTATCACTGCCCGCTTGCTGCCCCCATCACTGCCCGCTTGCTGCTCCCATCACTGCCCGCTTGCTGCTCCCATCACTGCCCGCTTGCTCACCCCCATCACTGCCCGCTTGCTCACCCCCATCACTGCCCGCTTGCTCACCCCCATCACTGCCCGCTTGCTCACCCCCATCACTGCCCGCTTGCTGACCCCATCACTACCCGCTTGCTCACCCCCATCACTGCCCGCTTGCTCACCCCATCAATGCCTGCTTGTACAACCCCCATCACTGCGTGCTTGTCCAAATATTCATCTGTGTAAAAAGGTTTCTTAACTATTTAGCTTGCAAAACAATCAAACTATAGCGTTTTGAAGATTCTCCCTGGCCATTAGGTTTAGAATAGAGGTGGTCAATTGCAACTCTTCGATGAGTTTCAAGCTCTCTCAATGAACCAGTTGTTTATATTTTTTTGTTCCACTAAATTTGATAAATTATGGAGCAGCTCTTGAAATTACTTTTGACTTCATCAAACTCAGAGCTCGACTCACGCCAGAACTTCCATTGTTTTATAGAAAACTATCGATACAATTACAGTCCTCATGGTTTTTAATAATATTGATACATATTGGATATTGTTATGTAATCCTTGGTTTAAAATGGAATAAATTAAAAAACCACTTGAGCTAAAATTAAATGTAGCGAAAAATATATACTGCACTTAGATGTATTTAAAATCGAATTTGGGGAATTTAATTTTTTTGTAACTTACATATACAAATACATGTATAATATTTTATGAGTTAGGGAAGTAGCTTAGAATTATTGGTTGAGGGGGAGGGGGGGGGGGTCGCATGGTACTTGGCAACGCCGGGTTTTACAGCTAGTCGAATACTGCTTCAAAGACCAGAGTGCGGCCATCTTCGGGCTCATTCGTTACCACTCCTTGTATAGATAAATGATTTAGGCTTGAAATATGTATACCAACATTTCATTATATCTGGGTGTTTATGTCTTTATTTGATTGTATCTCATATTGCGAACACAGAGTAAAAGTTGTATTGTGTATTGCTTAGTTCCTTCTCAATATTTTCTGGATACTTAGTCGCCGTCCCTGCCTTGTTTCCCGTCACGCATTGCCCGACCCACGTTTGGATTGCTATTGTATTGCAATTTTTTTTCCATCAATTGTGGACGTTAACTTGACCACTTGAAGCACACCCAGATCACGTTTGCCCCTCCATAGTTCATTGTTCATATCCAGTCCGGTGTTTCTACTTCGGGCCTTTGGAGTTTTCATATAATCAGCTAATGGTCTGTGTGATACAACTTGTTTAACAGGCCATCCCTGCATGGTGCACAGAACTTGATTCCATTCAGTGCACACATCAAGCCGTCCCTGTCTGGTACACAGAACTTGATTCCATTCAGTGCACACATCAAGCCATCCCTGCCTGCTACAGAGAACTTGATTCCATTCAGTGCACACAGCAAGCCATCCCTGTCTGGTACACAGAACTTGATTCCATTCAGTGCACACATCAAGCCATCCCTGTCTAGTACACAGAACTTGATTCCATTCAGTGCACACAGCAAAACATCCCTGCCTGCTACAGAGAACTTGAGTCCATTCAGTGCACACAGCAGGCCATCCCTGTCTGGTACACAGAACTTGATTCCATTCAGTGCACACATCAAGCCATCCCTGCATGGTACACATAACTTGATTCCATTCAGTGCACACAGCAAGTCATTACTGTCTGGTACACAGAACTTGATTCCATTCAGTGCACACAGCAAGCCATCCCTGTCTGGTACACAGAACTTGATTCCATTCAGTGCACACAGCAAGCCATCCCTGCCTGGTACTCAGAACTTGATTCCATTCAGTGCACACAGCATGTCTTAGATGAAATGTTATAATTAAAGATACAAATATGCAAACCGTCTAGATCAAATATTGAATTGTAAACGTCCTGTTACGAAAAAGATCTATTACTAGCAGCTTGTCCAAACACTCTCCTCGCATTGACGCTAAAGTTAAATGTTCCGATGAGATCAGTTTATGAACCATTGTACATCAGAATATATATATATATATATATATATATATATATATATATATATATAATGTCATACACAAAGCGCTATTTATAAAATCGCACTTGTTAGAAGACCAGATAAACCATTATATTAGGGTATAAGGAACATGACATATATAATTTTTTTTTTTTTCAGAATTTTTTTTTTCAGGATTAGGGTTAGGGATAGGGTTAGGGTTAGGGATAGGGTTAGGGATAGGGTTAGGGATAGAGATAGATATCGATTTGCGCGAAAATCCCCGGAAAATTAGTAACGGGTCGCCCGTACATATGCTAGTAGTCGACCCTCTAGAGGGTCTCGTAACAAGTGCCTTATAAAATCCTCTAATAATTATTATAAACATGCCACCATGTGTGTTATTTTCCCTTTTAATGGTGTAGCACCTAACTATTGAAACACAATACAATAATACACAAATATGACTAATGTAGCACCTAACTATTGAAACACAATACAATAATACACAAATATGACTAGTGTAGCACCTAACTATTGAAACACAATACAATAATACACAAATATGACTAATGTAGCACCTAACTATTGAAACACAATACAATAATACACAAATATGACTAGTGTAGCACCTAACTATTGAAACACAATACAATAATACACAAATATGACTAGTGTAGCACCTAAATATTGAAATACAATACAATAATACACAAATATGACTAATGTAGCACCTAACTATTGAAACACAATACAGTAATACACAAATATGACTAATGTAGCACCTAACTATTGAAACACAATACAATAATACACAAATATGACTAGTGTAGCACCTAACTATTGAAACACAATACAATAATACACAAATATGACTAATGTAGCACCTAACTATTGAAACACAATACAATAATACACAAATATGACTAGTGTAGCACCTAACTATTGAAACACAATACAATAATACACAAATATGACTAGTGTAGCACCTAACTATTGAAACACAATACAATAATACACAAATATGACTAATGTAGCACCTAACTATTGAAACACAATACAGTAATACACAAATATGACTAATGTAGCACCTAACTATTGAAACACAATACAATAATACACAAATATGACTAGTGTAGCACCTAACTATTGAAACACAATACAATAATACACAAATATGACTAGTGTAGCACCTAACTATTGAAACACAATACAATAATACACAAAGCGATTCAATAAATAATGTCGCTCATAATGCGCAGAGTGACACATTACAGCTTTATTGATATCCTCTCGAATACAATTGTAAAAATGGCAGTGTATTATATAAATGCCTGCTATTTCCTTACTCTAATCTCGTGTTACAGTCGTTTGTTTTTGCTTTCTTTGTTTTTAAAGGAAATGTGTTTTTTCTATGACATCCAGACATGAAGTCAATTAGGCATCCATTTGATACTTTATGATCAACAAATGCCAAACGGTTCTAATTAAACTTTGTGTATTTATTTTATAACAATGTCAAACTTACATTCTCATAAAATGTCACGTTTTTTTTTTAAATGTAGACATTGTTCCTGTCTTGTCTGATAACTGACTGATAGTCATGCAGTAAGACATTGTTCCTGTCTTGTCTGGTAACTGACTGATAGTCATGCAGTAAGACATTGTTCCTGTCTTGTCTGGTAACTGACTGATAGTCATGCAGTCATTCATTATACGCTTTTATTCAATTTGCTTTGTCTGGCGGATGCGATGCCCCATGAGAGGATGAAACTTTTATTTCTTTATCCTATATATATAAATAATAGCGGTCTCGCGTCTGCGTTATATCGAAACCAAGTATTCTAAATGGCCAATAGTTTCTGCGGCTTTCAAACATGAAACCCAAAGGCCCAAATGTGAAACAATTGCATTGAAGTATTTGTTTGTTTTGTGTTTATCTATTTTTTTCTTTATTTTTTGTTTGTTGTTGTTGTTGTTGTATATTTACAACATATTGCATCTTTAAATTGTAATAAAATCATGGGAAAATCCGATCTGTCCGAAACCAAAAATAACCTAACCTACTGATCAAACCTAAGGGGATATAACTCTATGCAAAGGTTTTGTAGGGTAAAGCTAGTATATATATATATATATATATATATATATATATATATATATATATAATGCTTAAATAAGTAAAAACTATTAAGACAATTTTATAGTGGAAGCACGAAAATTGAACCCAGTCCTAACACCACGTCGAGTCTGGTCATAACCTCACAGCCATTACGTCATACAGAACACTTCTTGCTTCCACATTTGGTATCCCCACACATACATGTTGAATTCTGATGAGTACATTTTGGTGTCCTCGCACATACATGTTGGATTCTGATGAGTACATTTTGGTGTCCTCACACATACATGTTGAATTCTGATGAGTACATTTTGGTGTCCTCACACATACATGTTGAATTCTGATGAGTACATTTTGGTGTCCTCACACATACATGTTGGATTCTGATGAGTACATTTTGGTGTCCCCACACATACATGTTGGATTCTGATGAGTACATTTTGGTGTCCTCACACATCCCCAGTCTGTGCACACAGCTACAAGTAGTATTTATGCATCTGTGCACACGGCTACCAATAGTAATAACATAAGTATCCGTGTGTGGCTGTCTACCAGTAGTAATAACATAAGTATCCGTGTGTGGCTGTCTACCAGTAGTAATAACATAAGTATCCGTGTGTGGCTGTCTACCAGTAGTAATAACATGAGTATCCGTGTGTGTCTGGCTACCAATAGTAATAACATAAGTATCCATGTGTGGCTGGCTACCAATAGTAATAACACAAGTATCCGTGTGTGGCTGGCTACCAATATTAATAACACAAGTATCCGTGTGTGGCTGGTTTTGTTGTTTTAAAAATCCCTTCTGATCTCTTCATGAAAACAATTACAAAATGTCACCCTGACCCTTTGACCCATTCTCTCCATCTTTCTTTGGCTTCGGTTGTGGGTGTTGACTAAACAGATTGTAACAATTAACACGTAATATTTAAATTACGACAATAATAAAATGTTTATTTTTGTGAACGTGCATCGTTATGTCTCTGAGATTGAACTAATATTTCACCTCGACATTTTGGCAGCTGTTGAGTATGAAATAATGATTCCGTCGTGTGTTAATATTTCATTCATTTTGCCCTCTAGAAACAACAAAAGCCAATTTATTTCTAATGATATTTTTTACCTATTTTTTCTCTTCCCGAAAAATCTGGCCAGTAGACAGGAGAGGGGGAAAAAATATGTAAAGATGTTATTGTTTTAACCTGTTTGGCTGTTTCATGATATTTAAGTTCAAGCATTTTTTTTCTTTTTTGGATTTTTTTTTCACTGAACTATTTTGTGTGCATTGATAATTTTGATGTCAGTCTATTTAGAGAGATTTGTATTTAGAATTTTTCCCTTTTTTTTTCAAACCTTTTAATTTAAACCTGTTAATGTTCAAACCATTTTTTTTTAAATCAAAATTTAATTCATTAAATGAGACAATTTACAAGAATTAAAATAAAAATCACATGAAATATTTAATGTCAACAAAAACTCTTTGAAATTTTCGAACACTGAATGAAATCTTTATGCTCAGGAAATTGGTGCTGGTGATATTTTTTAGAGCATTTTCGAAAAAAAATGCTCTATTGTCCCCGTTTTGTCTGTCTGTCTGTCCGTCATCACCCTAGATCTCAACAACCATAAGTCCTAGACCCATGATGTATATATTATTTTGTATATATCATTTCTGCCAAGAAATGACTTTTTTCCATTTCGCGATCTGACCTCTCAGGGCCGTAAAAGGGGCCTTAGTACCGTTTTTTTTACTATATAAGCTATATTAATAAAGGAGCGCTATTTCTCAGCAACTATAAGTCTTAGACCCATGATGTATATATCATTTTGTAGGTCTTGGCCTGCCATGTGTACATCAAAAGTTCCTTTCGCTATAGGACCTCTGAGGGCCGGGCTTCAGGGCTCATAAGGGGCTTATATATTATATATACACCTTGTACGTTCAATAGCCCGTTCATTTGGTGCGAAATACTGCAGCACGTAGTTTCACCAAGATTTATTAAGAAACTCATCAAATGAAATAGTAAGCTTGTGTTCTGGGTTTAATTGAAAGTATCAGAGCTATGCAACAATTGACGGAGTTTTCGGACAATTAAATGACTATAATTTCGAATGTTTTCAATTATGAGTCTATTTCAGTAACCACAAACCACTTGTAGTTAGATTTAAGAGAAAATATTTTTTTTTCAAATATAAAGAAACGTCTTTATAAATTTTTTTTACAGATATATGCATTACACAATTGAATTTATAAACATTTCCAAAATTTACAAATATTTACTGAAAGATAGCATACGTACTGATACATAACATGAAAATGCGCTACCACGTCCTGTGTCCAGAATGGAACAGGCTTAATTGCTTGTTTTAAAGGCCAGACTTTCTGTGTGACTAAATTCGCGGGAATATAGTCCTTGTGTGAATTAACTTTAAATATAGTCCTTGTGTGATTGAGCTTTAAATATAGTCCTTGTGTGATTGAGCTTTAAATATAGTCCTTTTGTGATTGAACTTTAAATATAGTCCCTTGTGTGATTGAACTTTAAATATAGTCCCTTGTGTGATTGAACTTTAAATATAGTCCCTTGTGTGATTGAACTTTAAATATAGTCCTTGTGTGATTGAACTTTAAATATAGTCCCTTGTGTGATTGAACTTTAAATATAGTCCCTTGTGTGATTGAACTTTAAATATAGTCCTTGTGTGATTGAACTTTAAATATAGTCCTTGTGTGATTGAACTTAAAAATCTCTGATGGAAAAAAAACTGGATTATTTCTTAACTAAGACTGTTGAGCGTGTAGTCACTGTTCCTGTCTTGTCTGTTTGGTCTTGAAGACATTGTTTCTGTATTGTCTGGGAACAGACTGTTGGTCGAATAGTCATTGTTCCTGTCTTGTCTGTTTGGTCTTGAAACATTGTTTCTGTATTGTCTGGGAACAGACTGTTCTCACGTACACTTTGTTCCTGTCTTATCCTTGAAACGGGATGGCCGGGTGCTAGAATTACTTTCCACCGGAAGGTCCGGGGTTTGAACCCCCAGTGAATGCCGGTACTTTTCTTGGGTCCAAACGAAGTCCCTCAACTTTATTTACTGACTGCAGTAATGATGTTTACTGACTGCAGTGATGCTGTTTACTGACTGCAGTGATGATGTTTACTGACTGCAGTGATGCTGTTTACTGACTGCAGTAATGATGTTTACTGACTGCAATGATGCTGTTCTTCATTGAGTTACGTCACCCATAAATTCATTTCAGTTATTTCACAACTTTAATTACCTTGCTGTATAACGTTGTCATTGATGAAATTCTTCAAAGTACTTTTACTCAATTAAAAGCCCGAGTAAGGCTCATCTGGCTAGATAAAATAATTGACCTACACGGGGATATTTGACATAATTTTGTTACTTACTGGAGCATGCAGGCAGTTATAGCGGCGAAAACATGGGACTGATGCGGAAAGTAAATGAAGTTTGATAAAGGACGAAAGTTTGTATTGATCTAAATTATATGTTTTGATCGTCTTTCATGTATCAATTACTTTCATTGTTACGTTTTAAATTGAAATGTGACCAACCAGATGGAGTATATAGACCTACATGTGAATGCCATATAGACCTACATGTGGATGTCATATAGACCTACATGTGGATGTCATATGGACCTACATGTAGACCTACATGTGGATGTCAGATGGACCTACATGTGGATGTCATATAGACCTACATGTGGATGTTATATATAACTACATGTGGATGTTATATATACCTACATGTGGATGTCATATAGACCTACATGTGGCTGTCAGATAGACCTACATGTGGATGTTATATATACCTACATGTGATGTCATATATACCTACATGTGGATGTCATATAGACCTTACATGTTGATGCCATTTAGACCTACATGTGAATGTCATATAGACCTACATGTGGATGTCAGATAGACCTACATGTGGGTGAAACTTTTGTGGTATGATCTTCAGTGTAAAAAAAAACACACAGAAATAAATGACGCTTAATTATTTCTTCGTAAATAGATAATCTAACTGTAATATGTTGTAGTACACTGTAACATGTTGTAGTACACTTTATGTTGCCATCTGTTGATTGTAGAAATATTTTGGACAGGCTAACTTATCAAACTGACATTCTAACTGACATTCTGTTCTCTGTGGCTGGAAGTGTCACCATCAGCACGAGATTCAATCAGCACCTCCACTTACACTTTTCCAACACTCACACGCACGCACGCAAATGTTTCTTGACCTCGTTCCGTCAGATGGCCATTGTTTCGGAACATTGCGGCCATTTCTGTGGCCCCGGTTGAAACTAAATAAATCAATGACCACCGCGGGTAACTACATGAGTGTGTCACGTGACCGACGGTGAGCTCACGTGCATCACTGGGTGGTCACAGGCTTGGAGCTGAAGACGTGCCTTGAGATGAGTTTCTGGAATACACGTGTACCTCGTGTACTTAGTCAGCGCTCAAGTTGGCTATCAATACGAGTTGGTGACGTGCCTAAAGTTAAGTATACGGTACACATCCATTCAACTCAAAGGACGCTCCTCTTAAACCCCCCCCCCCCAACCATCACCACCACTCCCAATCCCCTGCACAGAAAATGGCTCTGGGACTCACGCTAGGAAAAAAAAGTAATCTAGTTGACTGAACTGAAGATTGGCGACTACATGGGCAGACAATCCTACTTGCAGTCATTTGATGGGTTTTGAAGATTACACATGCACACACTCGCACAAACACACACACACACAACCATGAATATTAAACTTATGTTTAGATATGTATGTATTAAACACGCACACACACACCTATATATATATATATATATTGACAGTGTCCCAGGAGTTGCCCGAAATAACTAGGTAAAGATATTGCCGCTAATTTATGCCACCATCGTTACCTAATGTGTATAGATAATCTACATTTCATCCTCACAAACTACATTCTACCGGTCAACGCTTATTTGGAATAAATTGTTATATCATTGTTCAAATCAAAACAGTGCTTCATTTGGTCCTACTGTATCTGCCAATGTTCGTAAAAAAAAACAACTGTAGTTTCGCTTTTGACAACTGCGTCTTCTGTTGAGGATATATCAATAGTATTCACGACGAATCCATATTATTCATACTATATGTGTTCTTTTGTCCAGGATCCAGATGCCAGTTATGACGTAAATGGACACGATCCAGATCCACAGCCACGATACGAAGACACCAATGAGAACAGGTGGGTACCCCCGTTTCTCTTTGTAATTATTTTAGGAGCATTTATTTATTCATTTTACCTGCTGACCAAATATCATCACTCCTTCTACTCGCAATAAAACGAACAGTGGATATCATTTAGAATTGTGGAATAAAACAAGTCTCTTGTGTTACAGTTACAACATTGATATTTATATTGTTGAAACAAACACGAAGTTGTTACATACTGAACAATTAATGATACCACCTGGTCAAAAAAAAACATAACAATCATCTGCCCTACAGTCATCAACTCCCCGACCCAACCCTAGTGGCGGGTGAGACTAACTTTGTCCATTACGAGGTCAGCGAGATGTTTTCTTCTGACAACCTGGGGATTATCTGGGTCAATGAGACAACTCTAAGAATAACTGAGACAAAGGAAGGAGACGTGATGACTGAAGTTGTGATGACTGGATGCATGATGACTGGAGGTGTGATGATGACTGGAGGTGTGATGATGACTGGAGTTGTGATGACTGGAGGCATGATGATGACTGGAGTTGTGATAATAACTGGAGTTGTGATGACTGGAGGCATGATGATGACTGGAGTTGTGATGACTGGAGGTGTGATGATGACTGGAGTTATGATGACTGGAGGTGTGATGACTGGACCAATGATAAGTGGAGGCATGATGATGACTGGAGTTGTGATGATGACTGGAGTTGTGATGACTGGAGGCATGATGATAAGTGTAGGCATGATGATGACCGGAGTTGTGATGATGACTGGAGTTGTGATGACTGGAGGCATGATGATAAGTAGAGGCGTGATGATAAGTGGAGGCGTGGTGATAAGTGGAGGCATGATGATAACTGGAGGCATGATGATAAGTGGAGGCGTGTTGACCAACAGGAAAAAAGAAAACTACTGGATGGAAATCTTTTAGTCAGTCATAAATATAAAAAAAAAACTGTTGGATGGAAAACTCTTAGTAAAAGAATATTGCCAATATTTTGGTATTAAGAATCTTATAGTTGGATATTGATAGATGTTGGTAGTCGGTGCATGGACTCTTAACAGTTAGATATGTAGTCAGTACAAGTGCTTCATCAGCTATTGACTGTCAGTACATGGACTCCTAACAGTTATATATTTAGTCAGTGCAAGTGCTTCATCAGCTATTGACTGTCAGTACATGGACTCTTAACAGATATTTAGTCAGTACAAGTGCTTCCACAGCTATTGACTGTCAGTACATGGACTCTTAACAGATATTTAGTCAGTACAAGTGCTTCAACAGCTATTGACTGTCAGTACATGGACTCTACAGTTAGATATTTAGTCAGTACAAGTGCTTCCACAGCTATTGACTGTCAGTACATGGACTCTTAACAGATATTTAGTCAGTACAAGTGCTTCAACAGCTATTGACTGTCAGTACATGGACTCTACAGTTAGATATTTAGTCAGTACAAGTGCTTCAACAGCTATTGACTGTCAGTACATGGACTCTTAACAGTTAGATATGTAGTCAGTACAAGTGCTTCATCAGCTATTGACTGTCAGTACATGGACTCTTAACAGTTAGATATTTAGTCAGTACAAGTGATTCATCAGCTATTGACTGTCAGTACATGGACTCCTAACAGTTCGATATTGATTGTAAGATCCTACTAGATATTGACCGTAAGAGCCTTCTTAGATTCCAGAATGGACAGAGAAAGATTTGATTTAAGAATGACCGACGTATTGATAAAACATTTCTGGGCTGCACACACTAAACGAACTGGCGACTTGCCCAGCCTCCAAACTTTGGTCACAGACAGAATCAGTTTCCGGTAGTCAATAAACCAATTTTCAAGGGGAAAATAACTTTCTCAGATAGATTTGTTTGTTTGTCGTTGTTCTCTGACTGGAGTGGAAAGTTTCGTAGAAAACTGTTGTCAATGAAAGTTTGAGGCGTGAACATAGTGTGTGAGTGGAAAGTTTCGTAGAAAACTGTTGTTATTGAAAGTTTGAGGCGTGAACATAGTGTGTGAGACTTGACTAAATATAGACTGACTTATTAAATGTTGGAAATTAAATACACCATAGTTACACAGTTATCTGAACTTTGTTTCGTACGTTGACTCAAGGCTGGCAGATCATGTTAAGTTAAATTCCACAATTTTAAGTTACCGCCATTGTAACTTTAGCTAGAAGGTACCATACTTAACAGAAAGGAAAAACTACATGGGAATTCATTGGTCTGGTATAAAATTAATTGCAGGCATGGTAGAATACAGTGGTGCTCCAAGCGTGGGTCTTGACTCACTGGTGGGTTGCCAGCTCATTTGAAGTGAGTCTCCACCCATTCTGAAAATCTTCTGATTAAAGAATATAAAAAAATAATTTAAGCTATTCTTCACAAGTGGGTCGGTAAAAAAGAACATGTTTCTTGGTGAGTCGCGAAAAAAGAACAGGTTTTTTGGTGGGTCGCGAAAACAGAACAGGTTTCTTGGTGGGTCGCGAAAACAGAACATGTTTCTTGGTGGGTCGCGAAAACAGACATGTTTCTTGGTGGGTCGCGAAAATAGAACATGTTTCTTGGTGGGTCACGAAAACAGAACAGGTTTCTTGGTGGGTCGCGAAAACAGAACAGGTTTCTTGGTGGGTTTTGAATCTCAAAAGTTTGAGCACCACTGGTATAACACATTATATTTCTAGCAGACACGGTACAACAAACGTATTTAGCTCTGACACACAGTATAACACAGGGAGGGCAGATTTTTTTCTTTTTTAATTCGCGGTTCACATCGGGCTCACAAACATGATAGACCTCCTGGGCCTGGAGCGAATTGATCAAGTAATATCAACTACATGTATGTTTACAACTGAATGCGCGGGCCAGTTGAAATAGCCAAATGAACTGCACGAGGCCCGCGGGCGGTAGGCTGCCGTCTGGTTTAACACATGTATTCATTGCAGGCACGGTACAAGGTGTGCAGGGGAAGTGGCGGCCCACGCTGACAATAATGTATGTGGTTTGGGCGTGGCTTATAACGCCAGAATAGGAGGTGAGTATGTGATGGCTGTATCATGTAGAACAATAGCTCATGTTTTACATTGTCTCATGTCTTACATTACCTCATGTCTTACATTATCTCATGTATAACAATATCTCATGTATAACAATATCTCATGTTTAACAATATCTCACAATATTTCATTAATTGACAGTTGGGGATGAAAATGGTGTACGTTTCAGTTTGACATAATTTCATTTAAACCTTTTTTAAATTTTTTCACCAATCTGACTGCTGGTATCTTGTCGTCATCCCCCCCCCCCTCGTTCCCGTTTTACCTGTAAAACACACCTACTGGAATAAAATGAATGAACATCTAGCTGCACTATCAGTTGACCTCGGGTATAGAGCTGATAATTGTCTCGTAGGAAACAAATGGTTTTTTTCTAATGACATCCTTGATACATTGACACTCGGAGGGATAGGGAAGCGCACGTCTTTGGCAACGCTCGGAGCAGTAGAGGTGTTCCAGCCTTAGGCAACACTCGGAGCAACAGAGTTGTGCCAGTCGTAGGCAACACTCGGAGCAAACGAGGTGTGCCAGTCGTAGGCAACGCTCGGAGCAGTAGAGGTGTTCCAGCCTTAGGCAACACTCGGAGCAATAGAGGTGTGCCAGTCGTAGGAAACACTTGGAGCAGTAGAGGTGTGCCAGCCTTAGGCAACACTCGGAGCAGTAGAGGTGTGCCAGCCTTAGGCAACACTCGGAGCAGTAGAGGTATGCCAGCCTTTGGCAACACTCGGAGCAGTAGAGGTGTGCCAGCCTTTGGCAACACTCGGAGCTGTAGAGGTGTGCCAACCTTAGGCAACACTTGGAGCAGTAGAGATGTACCAGTCATAGGCAACATTCGGAGTAATAGAGGTGTGGCAGCCTTAGGCAACACTCGGAGCAGTAGAGGTGTACCAGTCGTAGGAAACACTCGGAGCAGTAGAGGTTTGCCAGCTTGAGGCAACACTCGGAGCAGTAGAGGTGTGCCAGCCTGAGGCAACACTCGGAGCAATAGAGGTGTGCCAGCCTGAGGCAACACTCGGAGCAATATAGGTGTGCCAGCCTTAGGCAACACTCGGAACAGTAGAGGTGTGCCAGCCTTAGGCAACACTCGGAGCTATAGAGGTGTGCCAGCCTGAGGCAACACTCGGAACAGTAGAGGTGTGCCAGCCTTAGGCAACACTCGGAGCTATAGAGGTGTGGCAGCCTTAGGCAACACTCGGAGCAGTAGAGGTGTACCAATCGTAGGCAACACTCGGAACAGTAGAGGTGTGCCAGCCTGAGGCAACACTTGGAGCAATATAGGTGTGCCAGCCTGAGGCAACACTCGGAACAGTAGAGGTGTACCAGTCGTAGGCTAGTCTATTTCACATCATAGTGTAGTTATTCTTGAACAGTGACTAAATGTGGAACTTAATGTCAGTCAATTGTCATTTACTAATTAGTTACATGTGTTTTTACAGATATGAGTAGACTGATTTTGCGTGAACTAACTAGTTGCATGTGTTTTACACATCCATAAGATCATTCATTCAAAAACAAAATAGTCTCATGTAGTAACGACTGCGCCATAAGCTGGCTAAATCATCAGAAACCAAATGATTTTTCATTTCTACAAATCAAAAGTTGGTTTTTTTTTCTTTCTCTGATCTATTGATCAGAAGCTGAAATGAATATACATTTAGTGTGATGTGTTTTGAAACAGAACAAAGAACTTTTATTGTTAGAAATTGTTTATTAAATATTTGTGTAAGGACATAGGCAGACATAGATACATAGACAGACAATTAATTATTGTATCAATGTAGATGTTAGAGGGAATTCCGACATAGGCAGACATAGATAAATAGACAGACAATTAATTATTGTATCAATGTAGATGTTAGAGGGAATTCCCTGTAGTACGGTGACGCACCTAATGAATCGGTAATTGAACGGGAGAGAAAAGGGACGAGACACGGACGGTTGACGAGAAAAGGAAAGAGATCATTGTTTTTGACACCCTTGTTTTATTTGAGTTTGGGAAAGGTGTAGAATCAGGAAGGCGCTAGGAGGAGGTATTATGTATTGAAGCTGCAACATGATAAACTATTTTTTATAGTTTCTGTAATTAAAGTAGTATTGATTGTTTTAATCCAAATTGACTTCCACGTTTTATTGGAATTGTTTGTGGAACAGTGTCTTTTGTATGAACAAGATAAAATCAAAGAAACCACCGCAACCACCCCTGACAATTTGGTGTCTGAAGTTCAGGACAGATCTCATTTGTCCAGTGAACCCATGTTTTTGAATTAGGTGTAAGCAGTGACAGTTCAATTAGAGAATAAACTATTGTCTACCGTGTCAGAAGTATTGTTCAAGGCTTGCTGTTTAAGTGTAAACAAGTTAAAACCCGTTATTGTCTTAGTGACCTATAGAGTTTTTGATAGTAGCAGTACAACCGTCATTCTAAGTGAGTAGCAGTACATTCGTCATCGTCAGTGACATACCATTTGTCAGTGGCCACACAACCGTTATTGCCAGTGTCAGTCCATCCGTCATAATCAGCATCAGTACATCGTCACTTTCAGCTACAGTCCAAAGTTATTTAAGCCCACACCAACCAACATCACAGACCCCCTGATATAATAATCAGAGGAAAAAAATAGTTCATCTACTAAGAACGAAATGGAAGAAATAATTGCCACAGGCAAACAATTGGGCCTTACTGATAAGGACTTAACAAAGTATATCGAGAAGCAGTGTGAAAGACAAGAACGAGAGAGGGAGAGATTATTCGAAGCAGAACAAAAAGAAAAAGAGAGACAAGAACGAGAAAAAGAGAGACAATAACGAGAGAAAGAGAGACAACACCAGGCAGAACAACAGGAAAAGGCCAGAGCCCATGAGCTTGAAATGGAAAAGATAAGAGCCACAAATAAAACTGTTGTACAGCAATTTTCAACACCGGGCCCTTTCAACAAACCACCACCATTTGATGGTACAACAGACATAGAAAGTTTTTTAATACAATTCGAGTTAGTAATGTCTGTTCAGGAAACGGACACAACAAAATGGCCATCTCATCTTATTTCTCTAATCAAGGGCAAACCTCTCTCTTTGATCCAAACCCTACAACCAGCAGAAATATCGAACTACGAGCTATTAAAGAAAGCGCTAACGAAGATTCTGGGCAAGTCTGAGGATACTTATCGGAGACTTTTTCACACCATTAAACCAGATTATGATTATGACCCCCGACAGTTTGTAGGTACGGTCAAATCGCATTTAGTAAACTGGCTACAGTTATCTGGCATTAATAAAGATGACCCTAAAGAAATCATGGAGTTGCTGGTGGTGGACAAGTTCTTGAGAACATCCAGCCCAGAATTGTTCCAGTTCCTGCAAGAAAGAAAGGTGGGAACAGAGGCAGCACTCATCAGGGAACTCTACACATTTCGTGATGCTCATCCCGATCTCCCAGTCAGCAGGACAGATTCACCACAATATACTGCTGCAATAGCGAGTCAACGCTATAGAAGGCTCAGTGTGCCACCCAGACAGCAAAGACCAGAGACCAGGACGTGTTACACATGCGGGAGACCAGGTCACATCGCCCGGCACTGCAATGCTACCTCGCAAACCCAACACACAAATACTGTCTGTCAATCATATACAGGGTGGAGAAATAATCACACCAGTAGACACCGCTCACCACCATCCCCATTACAGGCAAGAAGAAATGAGAGCAGATTCAGACCAACCACCAGACTCAACACGCCAGTCGCCGCTGTATTGAGCCCACGAGGTAAACTCATATTCTTTCCAGCACTGGTCAACAACTGTGTAGCGGAACTACTCAGAGATACAGGGGCAGTCAATATAGTGGTGAGAAAAAGTTTAGTTTTACCCACACAGTTTCTACCATTCGAGGAAGAAATAACACTCGCAGATGGCTCACAGAAACTATTTCCGACAGCACAAATTAATATCGACACACATTTCATATCAGGGTCTGTTATGGCGACCGTTATGGACAATCCCGTTGCTGACATCATACTTGGCAACCTACCAGACATCCAAGACTGCACTAAGGAGCAAATTCTCCACTGGATCAATCAAAAGGGCATATACAGAAAACCATGTCCTAATGTAAACAGCGAAAGACAGAAAATACCACACACTCCACTGGACCAACATGTTGAAGAGGATATTGACATTGAAGCAGATAAACCCATAGCTCTAATTCAAACGAGGGCTAAAAGATATCAGGAAATCGGTCAAGACGAAGAACAGGGTCAGGAGGTTCCAAATTTCAGTCCGACTCCTGATGAGTTCCGTTTACAACAGATGAATGACGAGTCCATCAAAACATTGTTCAAGATGACAAATGCCAGAGATCCACACCAACCGTACTTTGAATTAAAAAATCAGCTCCTTACAAGAATAATGCCCACAACCGGGGAAAGACAGCTAGTGGTTTCCAAAATTTACAGACTTCCAATCCTACTGCGATGTCATTCACTACCATTCGCCGGTCACATGGCGGTGAGGAAGACACTACAAAGGATAAAACAGCATTTCTATTGGCCCAACATGTCAAAAGATGTATCGACGTTTGTGCAAACATGCGCAACCTGCCAGAGAGTCAACAGTATTAGCTCCAAGCACATAGCACCATTACAGAAAATGGACATTCCAGCATTACCTTTTCAGAAGGTAGCTGTAGACATTATTGGTCCTCTAGCACACCAGTCAGCAAGGGGCCACAGCTATATTCTAACCATGATTGACTTATGTTCCAGATGGGCGGAAGCAGTATCTCTAAGACTTATATCAGCTGAAACAGTGGGTTATGCACTAGTAAAAATATTCTCAACTTATGGATTTCCCCAAACTATCTTATCGGACAGAGGCACTCAGTTTAAAGCTGAAGTCACCGCACAACTAACAAGGTTATTGGGAATAAGACAAAACGTCACCACTCCATACCATCCCCAATCCAATGGGGCATGTGAACGATTTAACAAGACCCTTAAAAGCATGTTAAACAAGCTCGTCGATAGAGAAAAGCACAACTGGGATAGAACTCTCCCAATGCTGCTATTTGCTTACCGAGAAACCCCACACTCATCAACCGGTTTCTCCCCTTTTGAGCTTCTATTCGGAGCCAAACCTGCAAGCCCACTAGCAAATTTCAAGGAATCACTTCTACCAGAAGAAATAAAAATGTCAGCTTACGAAATTGTTACAAATACCAGACAAGCCATAGTATATGCCTGCCAAGAAGCTACGTTGAATGCAGAGAGAGCGAACCAATACCAACACGACAACAAAAACGAACACCGTCATCTCAGAGATCTCAGTGAGAATGACCTTGTTTTAGTGAAACTACCTCATAATACAAAGAGACATCTGACATGGCAGGGACCTTATCGTGTACTACGGAAAGTCACTGAAGTCGATTATGTCATCAACATGAATAAAAAAGAATCTACATTGCATTTTAATCTGCTGAGGAAATTTAACACTCCGCCAATAGGGTGTGAACATCTAGTTGCTAGTGTACAGCCTCAAAGCCCAGTTACAGACGCTATTATCAGCTGCAATGAATTCCCAGACATTGTAATGCCAGCAGCTCCAGCAGATCCAGAAGAATCAGTGAAATATGACAGTAATATGCCACAAGATATTCAAATAAAATGTATGGCAATGATGAACAAGTATGACGATATAATAACTGACGTTCCAGGGAATACTAACCTAATACAACACGAGATAAACCTCACATCTAACACACCAATCAGGCAGAAACCATACACAACCCCGATGCATTACAGGAAGCATGTTGAGGAAGAAATTACAAATCTCTTGAAACTAAAATTAATAGAAACGTCCAACTCACCATATGCAGCGCCAATAGTTTTAGTGAAGAAGAAGTCAGGACAAATGCGCCTTTGTGTTGATTATCGAGGATTAAACAAAGTCACAATAATTGATCCAGAACCATTACCAGACATGGAAGATATATTTATCAATCTAGCCAACGCAAGTATCTTTACCAAGTTAGACTTGAGCAGAGGGTATTGGCAGATCAATCTCGCACCAGAATCACGCCAACTAACAGCCTTCGCAACTCACTTGGGACTGTTTCAGTGGAATGTCATGCCGTTCGGTCTCATGAACGCCCCTGCAACTTTTTCAAGAATGATGAGGAAACTGTTGAGCGGACAAGAAAGAGTGGTGGCATTTGTGGACGACATTTGCATATTTAGCAACAACTGGGCAGAACATCTATTAGATGTAGACAACATTTTAATGCTTTTGCGTCAGCACAACCTAACAATCTCGCCATCCAAAATGGTGATTGGAGCAAGACGTATAGAGTTCCTGGGCCACATGGTCGAATGTAGCACGATTTCTCCGTTACCCTCAACACTAACAAGAATATTGGATATCACACCACCGCAAACCAAGAAAGAGGTCAGATCACTACTGGGACTCATCAATTTCTACAGGAAGTTCATTCCGAATTTAGCAGAAATGATGCTACCATTAACAGAACTAACCAAGAAGAATCAACCCAGCAAAGTCATATGGACGGAAGAGTGCAACCACTCACTCGACACCATAAAACGGAAATTTTCACAAGAACCAATATTGAAACTTCCAGACATGTCCCTCCCATTCATCCTGGCGACCGATGCCTGCAGTACTGGCCTGGGAGCATGCCTACTTCAAAGGCACGGCAAGATAAATCATCCGGTTCTTTACATTAGTAAGAAATTAACCCACGCAGAGATGAATTACTCTACCATCGAGAAAGAATGCTACGCCATCGTATGGGCTGTAACGAAACTCGCCAAGTATGCCAAGTACCTACTGGGGAAAAAGTTCACTATTGTGACAGATCACAAGCCTCTGGCAGCGTTAAACAAGAAGCAGATCCCTAACTCCAAACTAATCAGATGGTCGCTCATTCTGCAGGACTATCAGTTTGTCATCGAAACCATTCCAGGCAAACAGAATATACTGGCTGACATTTTATCGAGACTAATTAATTGAACAACCACATTGACCACATTGAACAATTGATTTTTTTTATTGCTGTTGTAATGTTGCCTTCTTATTTCATTACATTATTATTTTGCATATCAAATGTAATCACATAATTATATTCGCATAATTGTTTGCTTCATATCATGATGTCGCTCTTGTTTTTCCCCTTTAATCTGTATGTACCTTAATATTTTCTACGTTGTCCACAATCACCAAATTACCCATATATATATATATATATATACATATTTTTCTCTTGCTCATATCCATTTTGAGGGAGAAAGGTGTTGTTATTTTTTTTTCATTAACTCTGAAGGAGCCTACATATAACTGTAGTTGGGAAAAAGTCTGCCTTCATTGTTTTTGTAAAATCATTTAACTTAATTTTTTTAATACACACAATTAAGGAAAATTAAATGTATTTTTTTTATGTGGCATTAGGTTAATTTTCTTTACCTCTGAAGGATCCTACTTTTGTAGGTGGTAAAAGATTTGCCTTCATTGGTTTTGAAAAAAAAAATGATCATGAGGAGACTAAACCATACAATCAATGTATTTTTTTTATTGAGATTTGATATATGAGATTTGTGGTAGAGACTTGTGTAGATATATTTTGAGACACAGAGATATGAGATAATTTTAATGACACTTATGACGATGAGTATTGAAGAAATGTGTTCATGATTTTTTAAAATTTAGATTTGTATTTTTGTAACATTTTGTATTCATATTTGATATGGACTTGGTACTTTTTTTTTTTTTGTAATATAATTGTAATACATGATTGTTAATTCTGTATTTTAAAAAAAATGCGTACTTTGTACGTATTTTTTTTTACCGAGAGGGAAAGGTGATGTAAGGACATAGGCAGACATAGATAAATAGACAGACAATTAATTATTGTATCAATGTAGATGTTAGAGGGAATTCCCTGTAGTACGGTGACGCACCTAATGAATCGGTTATTGAACGGGAGAGAAAAGGGATGACACACGGACAGTTGACGAGAAAAGGAAAGAGATCATTGTTTATGACACCCTTGTTTTATTTGTGTTTGGGAAAGGTGTAGAATCAGGAAGGCGCTAGGAGGAGGTATTATGTATTGAAGCTGCAACATGATAAACTATTCTTTATAGTTTCTGTAATTAAAGTAGTATTGATTGTTTTAATCCAAATTGACTTCCACGTTTTATTGGAATTGTTTGTGGAACAGTGTCTTTTGTATGAACAAGATAAAATCAAAGAAACCACCGCAACCACCCCTGAC
>JAGDYQ010000086.1:3631452-3652958 GCA_021962125.1 Bulinus truncatus
TTAGTATTGTAAGTGTAGTATAGTAAGGGGTAATATTCAAGGTGTAAAATAGTAAGTGTTACTATTATAAAGATAATACTGCAAGGTGTACATGCAGCCAGGATTTATTTTACTGTTAACTGTCGTTGAACCGAGAAAAAAATGTAACGTTTTTTGTATAAGATATAGTATTAAAACATATACACCATTGGAGGAACGGTGTAAGGCAACACTTTCTTGTAGCTGTTATAATTGACATGGAATCATAAATAATAACTCTGAACTTAATCAGCGAAGTGAAAGAATCAGTTTGCTTTGGGAAACCCGTTTTTCAGTTTATAATACATACATTATTCAATTGCGGGAATACAATCCATTTCTTGTGTACATTACTCAGCTTCAAAATACCAGATAGTTTAAGGAATTAAGTTAAGTCCTATTTTAAAAGGGGGTCTTTTTTTCCTGCGGAGTGAGACAAAACACCCCTCTCTCTGCTAAGGTAGAACTGTCAAATGTTTGTACTTGTTGAATATCTAGCATTGTAGCTTTTGACTCTCCATTCCAAAAGAGTTATTTTAAAAAAAAATATAACAAAATTATTTTCCTTTTTTTAGTTTCATGATTATGGAGACGTCACATAGTGACGCTTATTGGGAGACATTGGTAAAAGTAAGTTATAGAGATACATAGATTACTAAAGTAGTTAACAATGGAAACACTATCTATCTATCTATCTATCTATCTATCTATCTATCTATCTATCTATCTATCTATCTATCTATCTATCTATCTATCTATCTATCTATCTATCTATCTATCTATCTATCTATCTATCTATCTATCTATCTATCTATCTATCTATCCATCTATCTATCTATCTATCTATCTATGTAATCTATCTATCTATCTATGTAATCTATCTATCTATCATTTAATCTATTTATCTATCTTCCTACCTACACCTACCTAAGTAGACAAAGTAAAAACAGATCAGCAAACAGTAAAATAAAATACTAAGAGACGTATGTTAACTTACTAGAGAAAAATATTTATGCAGATTTACTATAATAAGTAAATAAAGTTTCCTTAACCCTAAAGGGCCATCGGGGCAGATGAAGTGTAGAATTCATCTGTTTCTATAACCTCGGCATATGAAGGGATTGTGTGGTTAGCACAACGCCCAGCCGCATTACTTCCCCCAAACTAAAGTTGGATAACGATTTTAACCTGGTGGACTTGTGGGACTTATACCAAACTTTCACTAGGACCTGGAAAAATTCCCTTGGTTCTCACCGAGGATTTAACCCAGGACTCTTAGGTTGACAGTCGAGCATCTACAGCACTCGGCCACCCATCTAATTAAATACTACTTAAATAATAAAATGCAAATTTAATATCCAGTAGTCTATTTAATTGACTGCTATGCCTTTCAATACGTCTTATTGTGCAATACAGTTGGTTGTGTAGAACTAATCATTCATATCTTATATGCGAAATAAGACAAACAACATAAAGTCTGCCTTTCCAAAACAGAAAATGTTTTAATATTAAAATAACAAATCCAGCAGTTTAAAAATGATCTTTCTTTGGTGAATTATTTTTAATGACGTCATATAAGAGTTTAAAGCGAGACAGTGGCGGCAGACGTCCAGCTCCTTATCGAAGCCGCAGTTCCAGCCATCCATCATCGCCCTCTGTCATGAAGTCCTGCTTGTGATCAATGATGTCCTTGTTGTCAGGCAGTGGTAGACTTACCAGTTTGTTAGAGGCTATCAGCATGCAGCTTTGTGCATTTACTATGCCCACGTTTCTTAAAGAGATGTTTTTATCTGAAAAAAAAAGGTTGAAAACATCGAGGATAATTTGGCATTAAGGAAGGATCTTTTCATCGATTTGCCTATATGTCTATCAAGCGCTTAAGTAAAAGAATATTACGACAAAATATAAAACCATTATTCTTTTTTTGAATGTATACAACGTAAAATTTAGTAAATATGATTAGTAGTTTGAAAAAACAAATCAACCAGGATTAAACACTTAGATTTTTTTTTAAATTTGGTAGGAAGCCATTTTTAAAACTGACTTTTCGGAGATTATTCGTTTTCACGCACCCATGAAACCTGAAAACATTTAAACCAAAACAACAAGGAAAGGGAAACCAAAAAAACTTTTCCAATCTTACTTTAATAGCCCGGATATTAAGTTTACTTTTCCGAGTCAAAATTTGAATTAACAGTTTTAAAAGAATTATCTCTATACCTATAAGAGGCATTTGCTGTCTGTCTGTCTGTCTGTCTGTTCCCTTATAATTCAAGATCCAGATAACCAAATAATGTGAAATTTGTTACACATACACATAATTACATGGGGAAGGTTATAGGATGCAGGTTTCAGTTTCATCTCGATGGGTAGTTTAATTGTAATTATTTTTTTTTTTTATTTTAGTATTTTACTATATTAAAAAAGAAAAAGTAATCTCGACGGCGCCATAAATAAAAATTCCTCTGTGACGTCATTTCCCGATTCGAATAGAACTTGCGCACTGGTGCTGTATTGTGCCTTTGTGATGCAAAGAATTGTTGTTGTTTTTTCATGCTCCCTGATTTGTACAGTTTGAGGAAGATAAAGGAATGAAGAAGGATTTTTGAAGAAGTGTGAAGCCATAATAATAAGTATATATATATATATATATATATATGTAGAGAGAGAGAGAGAGAGAGAGAGAGAGGGGGCAGGAGGAGAGAGAGGAAAGGAGGGTAGGAGGGAGGGAAGGAGGGGGATAGAGGAGGGAGGGGGAATGGACAGGGGGGAGAAAAGGAGATGGGTAAGAGGGAGATGGGGGGAGAGGGAGATGGGAGAGGGAGTAGGGGGAGATGGAGAGAGAAAGGAAGGGAGGGAGAGAGGGGGTAGGGAGAGAGAGAGGGGATGGAGGGAGGGAGAGAGAGAGAGGGTGGGAGAGAGGGAGGAAGAGAGAGATAAAGAGTGAGGGGAGCAGGGAGGGAGAGAGAGGGAATGAGGGAGGGAGGAGAGAGAGGGGAGAGAGGGGGATGGAGAGAGAGAGGTGGAAAGGGGAGGGAGGGAGAAAGGAGGAGAGAGTGGCTAGGGAGGGAGAGAGGGGGAGGGAAGGAGAGAGGGAGGATTGTCGTTGGGAGAGAAGGGGAGGGGGAGAGGGGAGAGAGGGAGATGGGAGAGAGATGGGAGAGAGGGAGGGAGAGAAAGGGAGAGAGGGGGAGGGAGGAGGAGAGAGAGAGGAAGGAGAGAGGGGGGGGGAGAAAACAGAAGGTAAACAGAAAGCCTTATTTTAAACTCCGGGCAAAGCCGGGTATTTGCAACTAGTATATATATATATATCTATACTTATAAGACGCATTTGTTGTCTGTCTGTCTGTCTGTCTGTCTGTTCCCTTATAACTCAAGATCCAGACAAACAAATAACGTGAAATTTGTTACACATACACATAATTACATGGGGAAGGGTTATAGGACAGGTTTCGTTTCATCTCGATGGGTAGTTTAATTTGTAATTAATTTTTTTTTATTTTAGTATTTTACTATATTAAAGTAGTCTCGACGGCGCCATAAATAAAATTCCTCTGTGACGTCATTTCCAGTATGATCGAATAGAACTTGGTGCGCTGGTGCTGTATTGTGCCTTTGTGATGCAAAGAATTGTTGCATAAGCTTTTTCATGCTCTCTGATTTGTACAGTTTGAGGAAGGTAAATGAATGAAGAAGGATTTTAGAAGAAGTGTGAAGCCATAATAATAAGTATATATATATATATATATATATATATATATATATATATATAGAGAGAGAGAGAGAGAGAGATAGAGAGAGAGAGAGAGAGGGTGAGAGAGATAAAGGGAGAGAGAGGGGGTAGGGGGAGAGAGAGGAAAGGATGGTTGGAGGGAGGAGGGAGGGGGAGGGAGGGAGGGGGAGAGGGAGAGGGGGAAAGAGAAGGGGGAGGAAGAGAGAGGGAGATGAGAGGGGGAGGGAGAGAGGGAGAGAGAAAGGAGGGAAAGAAAAGAAAGGAAGGGAGGGAGAGAGGGAGAGGGAGGGAGATAGAGGGGAGGGAGGAGAGAGAGGGTGGGAGAGAGGGAGGGATATAGAGATAAAGAGAGAGGGGGGCAGGGAGGAAGAGAAAGGAAATAAGGGAGATGAGGAAGGAGGAGGGAGGGGGAGGAAGGGAGGGAGGGAGAGAGGAGGGCGGGGAGAGAGGGAGAGGGAGGGGGATGGGAGAGGGAGGGATGAGGAAAGGAGGGAGGAAGGAGAGGGAGGGAGAGAGGATGGGAGAAATAGGAGGGATGAGAGATAAAGAGTGAGAGGGTGCAGGGAGGGAGCGAGAAAGGGGAGAGAGGGAAGGAGGGGGATGGAAAGGGGGGAGAGAAGGAGATGGGAGAAGGAGGGAGGGAGGGAAAGGGAGAGAGAGGGGGAGGGAGGGAGAGAGAGGAAGGGAGAGAGGGGGTAGGGAGAAAACAAAAGGTAAACAGAAAACCTTATTTTAAACCCGGGCAAAGCCGGGTACTTGCAACTAGTATATATATATATAGCTGAGAAAAAAATATAAAAATGGTTTTTATTAAAATGCACAATAACGTAAAAAAATAAAAAAATAAAAAATCAATAATTAATTCTGCATGTCATTAAAATATTTTTATATATCGTCATTATTAAAACTCTTTAGAACACTTTTACTTCCCATATTAGATTGAAATGGTATAAATGGTGCTGTCATGGTTACGTTTGTTTGTAGATTAGTAAATAATATTTATTATTTCCGTGGAACTTCTGTTTCTTGGTAGCTTGTATATTATATTACTGGTATATCATATTAATTCTTTCTCTTCGGAGTTTCTTGTTGACTGCTTGACTTGGGTGTATATTTATTATTATTTGTAATTTAATGTCCACAGACGTAACTACATGTAAGAAAATAGATACAAATCACTGAGCAGATAAATATATATATATATATATATATATATATTATTTATTCTTCCATATTACATACATGATCCAATGATGATTGATGTGAAAACCAAGTCACGTCATTCCAGTCAAGAATATAAAGTCGTCTGTATCATGTCTGAAGAAATCTATCGTCTGCCCAAAAAATATAATATTTTTTTACTTCCGCCACTAAGTGGCCAGATAATTAATAAATCTCCATGTTAAATGCAATATCGTAGGCTTATCTGATTATTACAGGTGCATTTGTAAATACGGTCCATCCGTCCGTCAGTCCATCTTATCCATCCATCTATCTATATATCAATGTATCTATATATCTATACATCCATCTATCTATCGATCTCTATTTGCCTCATTCTCTCTCTCTCTCTCTCTCTCTCTCTCTCTCTCTCTCTCTCTTTCTATCTCTCTCTCCCTACTACGCAATTAACTTATTATTTTAAAATAAGTCTCACATTTATATCGCATACTAACCTCATGGACTTTTAAATTTCTGCCAAATTTGTCTACCATAGGTACTAGTGTCTTCGTCACATGGTTATTTGGGTAAACTACATCAATTTCAACATCAGTAAACTCCCAGCTTCTGTAATACAAAAATTTAAACTTTACTATTAAGATAATATCTAACCGGGGACGGGTGGTCCAGTGCAGTGTAGACCTTGTCTTGACCGGAGGGTCCCGGGTTCGAATCTCGAGTGGGACTTTTTCAGGTCCTGGTGAAAGTCCTGAATTCCATCCAGCTTTAAATGGATACCTGACTTTATGTTGGGGGAGTAAAGGCGGATGGGCTTTGTACTAACCACAAAATCCCTTCATGTGTCGAGGTTACTGGAAACAGATGAATTCTACACTAAATCATCTGCCCTGATGAGCCCTTAGGGGCTTAAGAGAACTTTTTCTTTTAATATCTAACCGACCGCTGGTGCAAACATTTGTTTTTATTGTTTTTTTTAAAGAATAATGTTCATATAAAATTACGTTTGAAGGTTGTGCAGTGAATTGCTATTATCTTTTGCAAGTTAGAAAACATTTATACTAAACAGTTGTTATTCATAAAATAATATGCTAAAAAATATTTGTTATTCACACAATATTGATTTGTGCAATTGCGGTAAATAATACAATAAAATGTACTCTTGAAAAACATGACATAATTTCTATGAAAGATTCCTATACCACGATAAATGAATTCAAAGAAATCGCGAGTTAATTGGGCCCACTTTCTTTACTTTGACCCTAAGGCTTGTTGTATGCCGAGCACCGCTGACTTTTTGGGGGAGGAATGGGGAATTTAAAAACAATCTTTTCTGATCTACAGTATATAATATAATAATAGCGGTCTGGGTTCTGCGTTAAATCGAAAGTTAATAATTAATACAACAGTATTCCCAGTTTAAAATACAATCGTGAAAAAATTGGATCTGCCCGAAACTCTAAAAATACTAACCTAGTCGACCCGATCAAGCCTAAGGGGATATAACTCTATGCAAAGGTTTTGCAGGGTACAGCTAGTATATACATGATGTTCAATAATAGTACATGTGTTGTATACAGGGGAAAAGCATATGTGGTAATAAACAACTTTTTTATTTAAACGCATGCCAAGAGTTATTCACGCCTCAATTAGAGTTATGATTTTTAGGGGGAAAACATCTGGGCTAATATAATGCTCGTAAGTTATTCAAATTGTAGTCAGAAAAATTAGGAAAAACAACTTTTTGTTTTCAACAAACGCCAAGTCTTCCATAACCAGTCATTTTATAGCATCAAACTAGTTCAAAATATCCAATTGATTGTCTCGTTTCTATCAGATAAATTGATTTATATTACTTGTTAGTAATATTGTTTCAAAGCCATAATCATCTTTTAATCACTGTAAATTTTTTCGAAAGTAATATGAATAGTAAACAATTACAGGAAATAGAAGTTACATCAATCATATTATCTATCACAATGTCAGACTAAACGTTTATACCTTATATGGTCTACTATTGAAATGACTGATGATTGAATTCTTATTTCCAACCGGTCTTCTAGAATAGTTACTTTGTCAAATCCAGTAAGTCATCTTGTTTACTTACCAAATTGTTGGGCCATCTGAAAAAAAACAAATATAAAAAAAATCTTCTTGCAAGACTAGAAATACTTTTTACCACATTTTGCAATGCATTTATAAACCTTTAAAACAGCATTAGTTCACAGATCTTTTATAATATGTTAATAATTATGTTAATTTATAGTTATGTATACTAAAGTGAGTTAAATAAATCTTTTTATTTCTACCTAAAAATATATATATAACAATAAATTGAACTAAACTTCAAAAAAATTAAGCCCCTATATCTTCCAAACTTTTTCTTTTAAAAAGTATTTATGAGCCTTTAAACAAAACTGATATCACTTTGCCATTTAAGTAAATAGTACACCATTTTCAGGAAGCCAACTGAGGTGATTGTACATAATATCGATCGCTGCTCAAATAATTCGTGGGCATCGCAATATTCCTATATTAATAATAAATTTTAACGATTTCGCTAATATTTTAAAAGAAGGCGAATGAGTAACATTAATGCAAATGGGAGAGAGCAGAAATAAGACCAAATTCTGAAATGGCATCTGTGACAAATGTGGATTTGTACAAGAGACGGATAAATGTTTAACACAATGAATCACTGATATCACTGATACTTTTATCTGGACTATTTGGCTAGAATTTCACATAGAGTATTTTATACAGTGACTTATTGGGTTGGATTTGCCTTATCAGTTTAATATTGACATTAGCTAGTATAGTATAGGCCTATGTTTATAATATTAACTACTTAGTGGCTTTCCCATATTTTACAATGTTCATTTAAGGGAGATTGGGGGGGGGAGGTATTAATATTAGACCTATTTTTTTAGACTAGCATACATTGGGGGTATTAATATTAGACCTATTTTTTTAGACTAGCATACATTGGGGGTATTAATATTAGACCTATTTTTTTAGACTAGCATACATTGGGGGTATTAATATTAGACCTATTTTTTTAGACTAGCATACATTGGGGGTATTAATATTAGACCTATTTTTTAGACTAGTATACATTGGGGGTATTAATATTAGACCTATTTTTTAGACTAGTATACATTGAGGGGGTATTAATATTAGACCTATGTTTTAGACTAGTATACATTGGGCGGAGGTATTCATATTAGACCTATTTTTAGACTAGTATACATTGGGGAGAGGTATTCATATTAGACCTATTTTTTAGACTAGTATACATTGGGGGGATGTTAATATTAGACCTATTTTTTTTAGACTAGTATACATAGGGGGGGTGTTAATATTAGACCTATTTTTTTTAGACTGGTATACATTAAAAACAAAGTTCTTTAGATTTCGTCGGCAATAGGGATTTAAATACTTAATTGTATTTTATACAGCACGAGATCAGCAGTAAACCTGGTAGGTCTGAAATGAAACCTCAAAATACTTAATAAACTTTTTTTTTCATTGAAGATAAACTAATTTCAGGGATGGATAAATACTTAAAATGGTGAGTTTTATGAAAGCATATGATTATGAAAATTTAAGTTCATTTAGCTTTTTTTTTTGGAAAGACGAAAAGTATGTTTGTGCTTAACCAATGGCGTCACTATGTTTGTACTTAACCAATGGCGTCACTATGTTTGCACTTAACCAATGGCGTCACTATGTTTGCACTTAACCAATGGCGTCACTATGTTTGCACTTAACCAATGGCGTCACTATGTTTGCACTTAACCAATGGCGTCACTTATGTTTGCACTTAACCAATGGCGTCACTATGTTTGCACTTAACCAATGGCGTCACTATGTTTGCACTTAACCAATGGCGTCACTATGTTTGCACTTAACCAATGGCGTCACTATGGTTGATGTCACCCGATGCGGAAGATTCTGGGTGTATCCGCCCTCCTCCCCCCCCCCCCTAAGACTTCCACCATAAGCAATGGTACATATTTCGAATTTTCCTGCACTAGACATGAGAGAATTTACTTTAAAATACTTTAGCCATAAGAACGATAGTATTACTGGCTGTATTTCAGAGAGATGTATATTACTTTCATTAAACTGAGTTTGTAAACTACGTCTCCAATTTCATGAAACCACGTGACTACATGCGTCCTTTTTTTTAGAACTACTGCTCTATATGGTGGCACCATGTGCTACTGCTCAATATGGTGACACCCCGAGCTACTGCTCAATATGGTGACACCCCGAGCTACTACTCAATACGGTGACACCCCGTGCTACTGCTCAATATGGTGACACCCCGTGCTACTGCTCAATACGGTGACACCCCGTGCTACTGCTCAATATGGTGACACCCCGTGCTACTGCTCAATATGGTGACACCGCGAGCTGCTGCTCAATATGGTAGCACCCCGAGCTACTGCTCAATATGGTGACACCCCATGCTACTGCTCAATTTGGTGACATCCTGAGCTACTGCTCTGTATGGTGGCTCACTCGGCTACTGCTCATGTATTTAATTATGATCAGTTATCAAAACCCAAACAATACCGATTTTTTTCCTGCTAAGTTTATTTTGGTGACCCACCTTAAAATGGTGTCACCCGGTGCGGACCGCATCCCCCTCTAGCAACGCCACTTTACGCCACTGTACTTAACCAATAACTTCGCATCATTCAAGGCGGCTTAAATTATGTACAAAATATGTCTTTTATAACACAGTATTTTTACACAAATTGATTTGAAATTTTAAGTCCTCATTCTCAATGAAATGTTATTTTATTCAGTTTTCCCATTCCATCTTTTTGCATCGATTGACAACACAAAGATTAGCATGTTAATAAGTAAATATAACCATCAATGAAAAAAAGGTCGAAAAGTAAGGACTTATCAAAGAAACATTTATATACTGACTAAAAATAGAACTTAACGTTTAAAAAATTCAAAATCAAATCCCTACCTTGTATGTCAGAAGCGACACACAGTAAATACAAATATTACAGGATTTTCCCGTTTCTAAACATAGTTGGGGAAACATAGATCTGCCTAAGTCATCAAAATAAAAAACAATATAATTGAATAATTTTATTAATTTCCCGATAATTCTTTAAATAGAAATGTAATGAAATGAAGAACAATATTAGCCTATATCAAAAGCGTGCAACATGGATTAGTAAGTTTAATTCTTTCAGAAATAAAAAAAAAAATATAACTATAACTATAACTATATATATAACTATATTTATATATATATATATATATATATATATATATATATATATATATATTAAATTAGCTTTTAGTAAAATGCACTTAAAAGTAAAAATAAAATAACTTATATCATAAAAATATTTGTATTAATTACCAATACTAAAATCATAAGTTTCAGTGAATATAATATACTGAACTAAGTTCGTCTTTGAATAGGTTTAATAAGTAGAAATAATTTTAAATAATTAAGAATCAGCTAAAGAACATCAATAATTTAATGAAAAGCATTTTACTGACAAACTGTAAGAACTATACAGAAGCGGATCTAGATCAGTTATTAAATAATATTTTCTTTTATGAAAAAAAAAAAGAGATTAAAAACAACTTTTAAGTAAAAACCTAACAATGTGTTTTGATTTTTTTTTGTTTTTGTTTTTTTTTAATCTATTGACTCTGTTGAAAAATAGTTTTAACAAGGCCAGGTTCTCAAATTGTGTCTATCAGGGCAATGTGTTTTGTCTAGTTCTAACACACTGGGCACCATTCTTCTGTAGGCAAAAAAAAAAATTATCAAATTAATTAAGGGGAAATTATAATGAGTCACAAAAAACAGTCAGTTTGTCTTATTCTGTATGAATTGACAACCAAAAAAAGTATCATCTTTACCATGGGCGTATTCATGGATGGGGGGGGGGGCAAGGGGGGCATTTGAAAAAATGTCATATAAGAGGAGGGCATTTGCCCCTCCCCCTTACATTTAAAAAAAATGTCATAAAGTTGTTATTTGCCACCCCCCACCCGGGAAATTTTTGGCCATCCCCTGGAAAAATTCCTAGCGACGCCCATGATCTTTACATTAAATTAGTCAATTAATGTATCAAGTTTCTATCTACGTTGATCATTAAGCTTTTAGAGAGAACAGTTTTTCAGCTGCTGACAGATTTGAATATCTAGTATGAAACCAGAATGGAGTGATACTTGCCTAAATCGCCTCCTAATACTTATATAGCCAGCACCATGTGTGAAGACAAGATGGGTGCAGTTCAGGGGGGGGGGCGGGGCGTTGTATTTTGGTTTCTTTTGAAGGAAGATAATAATCTGTCAGTTTATATACAATAAGGACTTTTAAAACCATTCTAGTGGCGTATACTGGTAAGATAAATAGCAAGACACATTAAGTCTGGTCACACCGGGGCAAGGTACCCTGAGGTCAATTGGAGTGGACTATGAAACGTGGTATGTCCAGGTAGTGATTTTGTCTTGGGCGCAGGGGAAGGTGGGAGGGGAGGGGACGGATGGTTAAGAGCTGTAGAGCGCTTGGCTGTCAAATTTAGGGTCAAGGATTCGAAGCTGCATCTGACTTTAGGCGCCTTGGGGTGGTGGTGGTGGTGGGGGGAGTGATGTTAGGCTGCAAGTATCTCAAGGACATCATTGTTATCCCCAAGAGACGGCCTTTTCCATATGCTGGGCTATGGCGAGTGAGATTTGTGACAAAAAGTCTAAAAAAAAAAAGTAAAAGTTCCCTTAGCCCTTACGGGGCAGATAAAGTGTAGGATTCACCTGTTTCTATAACATCGGCATATGAAGGGATTTGCGTGGTTAGCCACCCTTTACTTCCCCAACTTAAGTCCGGTACACATTTAAAGCTGGGTGGACTTGTGGGACGACTTTGAAACAAATTTCACCTGGAAAAATTCAAATGGTTCACACTGAGGATCAAACCCAGGACTCTCGGGTCGACAGTTGAGTATCTACACCACTCGGCTATTCGTCCCACTTAATCATTCAAGAAATATATTTAAAAAATATCAATATTAATGGAGTTTTTTTTAGAATTCAAAAAAGCCCTTAAGAAAATTCTTTTCTTTTATAGTTTATTTTTTTTTTTACATTTTTGTTTATGTCTCTGAATAGTTTTGAGATTGTCGTTGTATTTTAGGTGCTTAAAAAAAGTTAATGTTTTATTTCCTTTTTGTCACAAAGTTACATGAGTTGTTATTTTTCACACAGGAATGCTTCGTTAAATCAAATACTTTATTGAATTAAAATGAAATATAATCTATTTTGTTAGATTGTGTAAGTAATAAAAACTTCACTTATCCCTAAAGAGTCATCAAGGCAGATGAAGTGTAGAATTCACATGTTTCTATAAAGGGACTTTGTGGTTAGCACAGCGATTAGACGCATTTACTTCCGCAACTTACGCCAAGGACCCATTTAAAGCATGTAGACTTTCAAACACTTTTGCCAGGACCTGGGAAGTTCCCCGGTTCTCGTAGGGGGATTGAGCCCATGACTCTCATGTCGACAGTCAGGCACACTACACCACCAGCCTCGGGGTACGGGTAGTCGATTTGGTAAAGCGCTAAAACTCCAGTGAGGATCAATGGGTGTATCTGGTCATGGCTTAAATCCAAGCTATATCTCCGGTTTTGCCTCCATGGCCATTGATCAATGGGTGTATCTGGTCATGGCTTAAATCCAAGCTTTATCTCCCGTGTTGCCTCCATGGCCATTGATCAATGGGTGTATCTGGTCATGGCTTAAATCCAAGCTTTATCTCCCGTGTTGCCCCCATGGCCATTGCACTATCAACTATGGTGGGGATGACAGAAGAATTGCCATAAAAACTCATTATTTTGTTTATGGGATCTAAGAGATTTTATCTCAACCTTACAGGGACGTCACACATACACACACACACACAAACCGCTCAACCATCTATAGTCACATCAAGTAGTTGTGATCATTTTTTGAGTCGTAAGTAATATACCTGGGTTAGGAAAGCCTTTACAAAACAACATACGGTAAATGATGTATAACATTCAACAATGTATTCATATAGTGTCACTAAAGCAATGTGCAATTCACCAATGCATCTATATGGTGTTAACACCTGTATGTAAAAAAAAATATGTATGAATGCGGTGTACATACACAATCAGCAGTTATAAGAAATAATAAAGTATGTTGTTTGTATAGACTCAAGCTAACACACAAACATAACAAGTATAACAAGATTCGCACATATTTTTATCACCAGATTATTTGCACTCTATTTGTTATTCGTAGCTACGGTCGTTAAAATGAAGTTAAACATGGGATTGATGCACTAAAGAATATACCCCACTCCCATCCTCTCGCTTACTCGCACAAACCTGAAAAGGTTAGCTGACTGTCTCAAATAAAAACAACAAACTGTTTAAAATTAGCAAGTGAATAACAAATAAAAAAAAAACAACAAATGTAATGAATTTGATGAGTATCTCAATATTCCCTATGATCTGAAATTTGATGAGTATCTCAATATTCCCTATGATCTGAAATTTGATGAGTATCTCAATATTCCCTATGATCTGAAATTTGATGAGTATCTCAATATTCCCTATGATCTGAAATTTGATGAGTATCTCAATATTCCCTATGATCTGAAATTTGATGAGTATTTCAATATTCCCTATGATCTGAAATTTGATGAGTATCTCAATATTCCCTATGATCTGAAATTTGATGAGTATTTCAATATTCCCTATGATCTGAAATTTGATGAGTATCTCAATATTCCCTATGATCTGAAATTTGATGAGTATTTCAATATTCTCTATGATCTGAAATTTGATGAGTATCTCAATATTCCCTATGATCTGAAATTTGATGAGTATCTCAATATTCCATATGATCTGAAACTATGCTACAAGTTTTATTACCGACAGTTGGAATCTACAAAATTTGTTTTTTTTTTGTTGAGTTATTCATTTTTTTTACCTCGGTGATTTTAAGCCTTTTTTAAAATTTATTTTCGTTAATTTGATTGGACGATGGATAAAAAAGGTAGACCAATCGCAATCCGCAACATGTTTCTTACAGAGGACAGTACACTTATAAAATAACACACGGTGCTGGGATTAAGGGTGTAGGGAGTATAACCATTGAGAAGCACTGATTCAGAGCACCACTGATGCTCAAAACATTCACCAGCTGCTATAGCTTTGTATATAGCAGATAACTCTTCGGACACGGGCTCCTGGTAAATATTACCTTTGCCCCTCCTTGTTAAGTGGAGCAAATTGTACACTGGTTTATGTGATAAACATTTAAATTAGAATTGGACTGTGTTGTTTTGAAGAAGTGGGTGAAGGTCTGGAGGTCGCATTGGTTTTAGAGATGGAATGGTAACATCTATCTATCTATCTATCTATCTATCTATCTATCTATCTATCTATCTATCTATCTATCTATCTATCTATCTATCTATCTATCTATCTATCTATCTATCTATCTATCTATCTATCTATCTATCTATCTATCTATCTATCTATCTATCTATCTATCTATCTATCTATCTATCTATCTATCCATCCATCCATCCATCCATCCATCTATCTATCTATCTATCTATCTATCTATCTATCTATCTATCTATCTATCTATCTATCTATCTATCTATCTATCTATCTATCTATCTATCTATCTATCTATCTATCTATCTATCTATCTGTCTGTCTGTCTGTCTGTCTGTCTATCTATCTATCTATCTATCTATCTATCTATCTGTCTGTCTGTCTGTCTGTCTATCTATCTATCTATCTATCTATCTATCTATCTAATCTATATACATTTATGATAACAGTGGTATGAAGGTAATTGCGTGAATCACAAGGAATTTACAGGAGAATAAACAAAATGTGATCGATTAGTTAGTTTCTTGTTTACATGTATCTTTCTTTTGTGCTCCAAACATGTTATGCAATAAAACATGGAGGCAGGTCTTTTTTTATTCACTAGGTCAAATGATACCAATAGCAACCAATAGCTAGCCGCCACGTCCCCGTCAGCGGTAAACGTGGGCAGCGCAAATGCCAGGGAGACAGATTGTTTATACATTTATTTCTTTTTCTTTTTTTTTTTTTGGGGTCAAAGCTTTATGTCACTGTGACATTTAAAGAGAGGTAGCCCTGTCGCGATCTTCAGGGTGGTGGTTTACATAACGCTGGAAAGACACACTAAGCTGTTCTAAACGGGAAGGGGAGGGGGCTTTATGCGTCATACAGTGTTTTTTGTCTTTTATAATAAATCCCAAAAAAAAAAAATGATTTCGAAGGCTGAACAACTGAATGTGTTAGTGGGAGCCAAGCAGTGCGTTCACTATATTTGTTATAAAGTAATAATTTAATAGCATGAAGCTAATTCACTTCAACTGTTTCTGTTCTCTGTTTGTCTTGCTGAAGGTTGCTTATGTCGGCTCAGACAGTAAGTACATGTTCATTATTCTATATTTTTTGAGTGAAATTAGATTAGCCCTTTAATGTAATGTTCCCTGTGCAGATGAAGTGTATAATTAAACTGTTTCTATTGCCAAGGCAGATTAAGGGGGTATGATGCACAGCACTAATCCGCGTTTACTTTCCTTACCTCAGGTACTTGACCTGAAAATATTGCAACGGTTCTCACCAAGGATTGAACCAGGAACGTTCGACCATTTTTCAGGTCATGGTGAAAAGTTCCCTCCATCTCTCCCATGGCCATTACACTCTCGTCTGTGGTGGAGGTGAAAGAAAGGCACTATAAAACCTAAAAAAAAATTGTCTCATTTATATGGGTACCCTCCAATCCCCTAGGTCCTATGTAGTGCTCTTACAATTCGCCAAATTCCAACGTGTACGACAAGGACAGAGGGAATCGAGGGGGATAGGGGAGTGTAGAAATACAGAGCTAACCGATGTAGACTATCGCAGGCGGACAGCGTACAAATATGCTGGTTTTTCGGTTGACCTCTTTACTGTTAAAATGCAAATATTATAAAAAAAATTATCAAACAAAGTCTGCAGAAAATAGAGTCGGAACATAATAAGACTTAGATCATTTTTCTTACGGACAAGTTTAGGTGAATTTTTATGCTTAGTTTAAATTTATAAAAAATGTAGCTGATCCCACTTTATAACATCTTAGTTTTATTTTTAGGTATAGCTGCCTACATTAGCAAATGACTGTGTGAACCTGCTTGTGTAAATGGCTGTGTAAACCAGTGCCGTAAAAAGCTTGACTCGTGCCCTGACACAAACCTTTTTAGCGCCCCACATTCGAAAATCACAATATTCTATGTAAGATATACCATTTTGGCGCCCCTATGTGAGTCGCGCTCGGGACATGATGCCCCCTTGCCCACCCCTCACTACGCCTCTAGTGTAAAACTTGCTAGTAAATTCATGTGCAAACAACATGATATGCATATTCTGTTGGTAGCTAATTATGCGCGTATCATAACAAATATAACAACGTTGGATACAAATAATTCTTTCCTCTCTCACTTTCTAAATATGCATCTCTCTCTTTCTTTCACGCCCTCCCTCTCTTTCTCTCCATCAATCTCTCACTCTCTTTCTCTCTTTTTCTCCACCCATTGCACTTCTTCTCTATCCATCATTTTATATATATATATTATCACGCTTAATTAACATTTCATTTCTTTATAATGAAGGTGACGTGGAAATGGAACTTTTGTCAGTTTTAGCTGGTAATTATAAAGTTGAAAGAAATGATTACGAAAATCGCATCAGAAACCACACGTTTACTTTCGCAAATTTACCACAAGCAGAATTAGGAGTAAGTAAGAATAATGGAACAACATTCCACATGGGATAACACTTTTACATTTTCAACATGTGGATAACTCTAGTATTTCAACGCTTACAATATCTGGAAACTTCTAGCATCTCAACGCTTATAACATCTGAACACCTCTGACATGTCACACACCGAACCAATATTCTTTTTTTTTAAAAAAAAGATACATTTTTATTCCGATAAAACTTCAACAATGACAAAAATATTGTCATCAGTATAAGCATTTCGTTATAGATAACATTTTTAACCTGATAACTTTTTCAACACTGATAACCTTTAAACACTGATAACATTTGAACCTTTGAAACATTTTAACGTAGAGTATCTCTGCCCAAAATAGTTCTTTAAATAAATTCTAACAGGCGACGGATGGTCGACTTTTGACCTGATGCTCTACTTTTGACCTGATGGTCTACTTTTGACCTGATGGTCTACTTTTGACCTGATGGTCTACTTTTGACCTGATGGTCCACTTTTGACATGATGGTCCATCTCCCATTGCACTATCGACTATGGTGGGGATGAAATGGTTTATAGGATCTAAGTGATTTCATCTCATTCTAACAGGAACTTCACATGCAGCATAAATCTCAGCGCTCAACGGAAAATAGAAAACTGCCCTGCCTTTTTTTTTCCACTTTAGAGAAAACCAGATTATCAATGAACAATCGAGAATCCCTGCTCGTCAATGTGGTTTGATAATTAACGAGCCATTAAGATATCATGGGTCATCCACATATCATTCAAAAAGTGACCTTAAAGGATCATAGATAATTCCTATTAAAGGCCAGTGATGGCCAACATTTTTGGGGCTACATGCCCAAAATTCAACCAAAAAAACATTTATAGCAAAGTGCCATAATTTCACTTATAAGCCAGAAGTGGTCAAACATTTTGAGGCCTCGTGCCCGAAATTCAACAAAAAAAAAAAAAACCCACACTTATTTATAGCAAAGTGCCAAAACTCCAATTACAATTAAAGAAAGTGATATTTTAGTCGCGTGACGACAGATGAGGCTCTGCGTGCCAACTGTGGGACGCGTGCAATAGGTTCGCTAACACTGAAAGATAGGTCTTGTAAAAAAATCCGAGCATCGATAATACGTCTCAGACATCCACACAGGGGCATAACTGCGGTGGACCTTGAGGTGTGATGTCCTACTCCATGTGCCGAAATTTGGTTAGATTGTGAAAATGTTGCCTCTTAGGGGCACAGAAAGTGCCGCCCTAACAGTAGAGAAACTCGGCCATAAAACTAATTTTTTTGACAACGTCCAGTCTATAATAATGCAATTGACCAATGCGAAATTTCTACTAGTCAAACTTTATTATGTAAAATATAAAAAATCGAATTAAAAAAAGTAAGGTAGATTTTTATTATTTAATATTACATTATCGTTTCAGAAATTCACGTTAATCCATTCGCAATTAATACTCATGGGAGATAATCCTAACCAAAGACTTTTTAGGTTGGTTTCAGATTTTTACCAAATAAAATTGTCAGAAGGTAAATATATTCTGCGAGCATGGAACGTTAAGACATTGGATCTTGATTCAAAAAAGTAAGTTTTTACAATGAGAAGTCTCTGCAGTTTATTTATTTTTTCAGGGTTAATATACATTTGCATTTCTGCTCATTTTTTTTATTATTGAGTTAAACTTATAACGTTGTGAGTATAAAAAAGACAGCCTGTTGTTATAGACCTTTTCTTTATTTCTATCGTTTGCAGTCACGTTAATGGCTTAATTTTTCTTACACATAATTTTATTTTATATTTGCTTGTAAATAATAATAATTTAATAGACTGTCTAGCTTACATATCTCATTCCTTATTTATCGATCAATCATCCTCAATCTATCTGTCTACTTATAATCATCCTAGTTAGTATTCTATAGCCAGTAATTCTATCTGGTATCCTATAGCCATTAATTCTATCTATCTATCTATCTATCTATCTATCTATCTATCTATCTATCTATCTATCTATCTATCTATCTATCTATCTATCTATCTATCTATCTATCTATCTATCTATCTATCTATCTATCTATCTATCTATCTATCTATCTATCTATCTATCTATCTATCTATCTATCTATCTATCTAATATAATCTAATATAATCTATCTAATCTAATATAATCTATCTAATCTAATCTATTCTAATCTATCTATCTATTAATGAATCAAGTGTCTATTTTATGAATGATTCATGCTTGTTTATCATCTATCTATGCATTTATTTACATTTTCTGAAAATAAAAAACATTAACTCAGACAGGGTTAAATCAAAAGAAACAAATCTGCGTTGATATCTGATATTATTAGATGATGCATTTTATTCATAAAAACAGCAAAGATAAGGATTTTTGAGTAATTTACTCTAAATTAGGTACTATATTATAAAGGTGATGGAACATTTGTATACATATTTTAAAATGCAACTCTATTCTTACAAACATACATTATATATATATATATACATATATATATATATATATATATATATATATATATATGTTAATCTACATTTAATATCTCATTGTATCTCCATCAGCCATCTCTTCTTGCAAGGTTTTTTATTATTCTCCATCTAGCGTGTGACATAGCTCTGATCCTAGATGATTACGGAGTCTTTGACGGAAACCATAACCGTTGCTCACCAATACGTCGTACAGGTAAGCCGGAAGCGGTTATATGTAGAATTTTTTAAACAAAGCCTTTTTAATGCTTGAGATTATTGTATGTCTGCTGTTAGAACAAAGTAATATGATGTTACATTATTGTATGTCTGCTTTTAAAAAAATTATTCGATGTACCATTACTGTATGTCTGTTGTTGGATCAAAGTATACTGTTGTTGCATTATTGTATGTCTGCTGTTAGAACAAAGTATTCTGATGTTGCATTATTGTATGCCTACGTTGCTATAGACATAGAACGCACAGATCTTTACCCCAAACAATTGTCAGGTACCAATATAGTATTAGTGGATGTTGGATTTCATTTAAGGGAGCAGTTGCAGGGTTGTGGCAGAATTCATAATGTAGTTGAGCATCAGCAGCCTACATGTAGTAGGAAAATGAGATAGTGTGTTTGTGTGCATGTCATGTGGAGTATATGTGATGTCAAAGGTCAAGGGCACATGGAATTGAATGATTAGGAGGGAGCCTGCTGCAGAAAATTTGTGTTCGCGTGTGTATCAGCCTATGTGTGTACCTGCCTGTGTGTATCAGCCTCTGTGTGTATCACTCTCTGTGTGTATCATCCTCTGTGTGTATCAGCCTCTGTGTTTATCATCCTCTGTGTATCATCCTCTGTGTGTATCAGTCAGCCTCTGTGTGTATCATCCTCTGTGTGTATCATCCTCTGTGTGTATCAGTCAGCCTCTGTGTGTATCAGCCTCTTTGTGTATCATCCCTCTGTGTGTATCAGCCTCTGTGTATATCAGCTCCTCTCTCAGTATATCAGCTTCTTTGTGTATCAGCCTCTGTGTATATCAGCCACTGTGTGTACTCAGCCTCTGTGTGTATCAATAAGCCTCTGTGTGTATCAATCAGCCTCTGTGTGTATCAGCCTCTGTGTACTGTCAGTCTCTGTGTGTATCAATCAGCCTCCGTGTGTATCAGTCATCCTCTGTGTGTATCAGCCTCTGTGTGTATCAATGTGTGTGTGTATCAGTATGGGAGACTTTATTTGTGTATGCCTTTTAAAAATGTTTTCCAATTACTATCTCTTAGCGATGGCTACTAGTAACACAATAAGTATTGTATCACGTAGGGGCACACAGCTAATTGATTCTAAGTAAAACAACAACAACCACAACAAAGGTTAAAATGATTAGAAGGAGGGCAGAGAGAGGGTGGGGGGGAGATAATCTTTTTTACTATTTCTGATTTCATTTATTTATCTATAACTTTATATAATGGTGATAATTATTTCTCTATTTACTAGACTTTGCTGTAAATAATTGTTATATTAAATGCAGTTTTTAATCACTTACCATAAATAGCACTTGGATTTCCCGAGCAACGCAGTACACTACAAAGCTGTTATATATATATATATATATATATATATATATATATATATATATATATATATATATATATATATATATATATATATATATATATATAATTTAAAAAAGGAGCAAACCGCTGAATGAAAATGTTTCATTTTATATGTTGAGATTTGTCGATGTTCAGAGAAACACACTGACAAACAAAACATTATCATTGTGGAGAAATAATATAGTCTAAGTTTGATGACGGGTCTTGCTAGCCTCCGCCCACCAAGTATCTATGGCGTCATTCCGCCATCTTGAGTGTAAATATTGGGAGCTTTAGTGTATACGTCATTTATTACTGACAGTTGGGAGCACATGGTTTGTTTTATAAGCAGTCGAGCTCTGTGCATCATAGGATGCGGATGCATGTTCTAGTAGTCTAGCTTGGGGCATCGATGTAGATGGATGCATATTTACAGTTTGCTATTGTACTCCTCCTGGATCTACCTTTATGTCAGTTCATGTTCAAGTATTAAATGATTGTTTGATGTTACTTCACTGGAGTTAACTTCGTGATTTGTGTTGTCTGATTTATTACACCTTCTACAAGTATCTTCATTAAAAAAGGATCCGTAACATATATTTGGCACCTCCGACGAAGTACTCAATACTATTTGGAGTACGTAACATATATTTGGCACC
>JAGDYQ010000086.1:3653458-3747532 GCA_021962125.1 Bulinus truncatus
ATATTTAGGAAATTGTTGAAGTGCAAACAGTGTGTCCATCTGATAAACTTAAAGAAAAATGAATTCCTTAAATTAATATGCTTTACAAAGTAAAGCTGAAGTTATTGTTTACTAACCAGTTATAGGATGACACATATTTGTTTCATTTTTCATTGTGTTTCCATTACAGTTACAAGGGATGCATTTTTTGCCAAATCTGTAAAAACCATTGTCACACATATGACACAAATTACCGGTGTAACCAGGCTGACATCTGATACATTCTAAGAATCCTTCAACTGTGTGATTAAAAAATATTAATAAAATTTTTGATAATTTTTAAAAAGATTTGGAAAAAAAAAAAATCAAATGATTATTAAGCCAAAAGAATTATAATGTATATATATAGGCCTGATAGTTACTGAGACAGATTACTGTATGATTTCAAAGAAAGAGAATTCATTACAATCTTATTCAAAAGTTACAGTAAACATTTTACAAATAGACTAATATTTATAATAGTAAATACATTGAAGTTGGTTTTGTTGAAATTAAAGAATGTATGTATAATCTATAACATAGTCACATAAGTCAGTAGACATAATTAGTTTTCATTTGTTCTAGAATTTACAATGTTCAATTCCTCAAATTTTTTAGGTAACAGAGCACTCTATGTGGCTAAGTATTTGTATAAACCAAAATGCTCTATCGAATTTTGTCATAAGAAAATAGTATTTAGAGGTAATCAATTTCTGTTACAAATTAAACAATAAAAATTAAATAAGATAAGTAAACTTCAAGAAATGCCCTAGAATGCTGAGACATATTGCTAAATATGAATGTTATAAATATATTAAAACATGTAAGTTGATTCAAATCACATGTTAATATTGGAAGCATTATTTTAAATATAAACCTTATTAAAAGGCAAAAGGGTTTACATTCATAAGTATTTTTCACTCATGAAATCAAGGATCTTACTTACCAAGAGAACAGATTGGTATTATAGCACCAGGTGGTTGACATGGGCACCTGTGACATTGATAGAAGTCACTAGTTCTGTAAAAGCCAGGAGCGCACATCTGACAAAACTCTCCAAAGTAACCAGGTTTACAGATGCATCTATTCTTGTCACAGTTCATTAACGGTGATATTGAACCATGCCAGTCACATTGACACACTATAGACAATAGATATAAAATATAATAGTTATTCATAACCTCCAAACTATGATATAAAATTCATTATTGTCAAATATTACTGTTTAAATATTATAGACTGAAGTATAAGTTACAAATTAAACAAATAAATAAAAGCCAGGTTATGATAGGTAGTACTCAAAACCTAAACAACATTTTATTCCCAGGTTGCAACCTAAAAACCTGTGAATGGTATTAAGATTCACACAGACAAAAGCAAATATTTAGCCATGCTTTTCTTAAGCACCAAAAACTCCCATTCAAATAATGTGAAATACGTAATTAGCTGCCTGGAAAATTAATGTTTGTTTATTTCTTTCTTTGGTGAGAAGATTGTTGTTAAGTCTTGGGTTCTTTGACTGATAAATAAAACAGGATTATCAAATATATTTATGCTGTTTCTAAACAGTCATTTATTTAATTTTTTAATCAAGATGTGAAAAACTCTGCAAGGAGCATAAAGACAAATTTTTCAGAAAAAATTACTTTACCATAAAAAAACCAGAAGGATGCTTGATCTGTGTAAGCCTTGAATATATCATTTGACTGACACTGCTCTAGCGTATTATGTTTGCAAAAGATTACAATCTTAGAATATACAATCATGGAAATAAGAACTAATCTTACCCGTAGATATTTCATGTGAAGTAGTTGACACAATTAAAACACTGGATTCAAGCTCTTTATCCACAATCTTAGCTGAATTATTAATTGAGTAGACAGCAGAAACAGTGATGGAGTAATTAGTGTTTACTTTAAGGCCACTAATATTTGCCACAGTCTCAGTGGCTGAAACTTCTAAAAAGCTGACTGTTTTTTTAAAAAAAAGAGAATTCATTGAATTGCGTTGGATATATATATATACAGTGAAGTTTAACATTGTGAACATTTTAAATTTAAAGCTAACTGAAAATATTTTATGATAAATAAATACATTTTGCAGAATATTATTAATAAAAAAAATTATTTGGCACAAAATGAATATGATGACGGTTTATGATTTTTTAATATCTAGATTAAAAACCCAGTCAATGTTGAGATTTAATTGCATGTCAATAGAATTATTAATTAATTTAATATGTTTATAACACAGCGATTTCTTTTAAATAACTTACATTGTTTGTCTCAACAAATGTGATAGTCATTAAATTTTTGTTTATAAATATTAAATTATTCCACATGTAAAACTACATTACTATACTATTGTCATTCTTTAAAAAAATAAAAAAATTATTTATAGTTTTAGCTTAGATATGTATATAAATTTTTATCGATAATTCACGAAAGAGAAAAAAGAATGTTTTTTTTATAGTTAATTTATTACAAAAATATTGCTTAACAATTATCTAAAAAAAAATGACAAATATTTAAATCAGATAAAACAGACCATTTTTACTTTTTCCCTCAGCCTCTTGCCATTTAATTCTGTATTTCTGAACACATCCCTGACTGTAGGGGACCAAATTTACATTTGTATTATTTAAAACAGATTCTTTAGCATTCATTTCAAATGTTAGTGTTGTATCAATAATTTCCTCAGCAGATTTCTTCAATACGGAATAAGGCAAACATTTCACTCCTGACGCAATCGAAACAGACACACCTGAAATAAAGTTCAATTTAATAGGATCACTTACAGTTTTTTTTTATATTTAACATCTTACACTGAAACACTTTAAAATTAAAAGATACACAAATATTAAAAAAAAATGTCCTTTAATGCATAGAACCTCTAACTGCTAAACTAATTGCAGGCACAAAATGCATCTAGAGTTGAAAATCAACTGGCTTTGTGGATAAGGGTGTCATATCAACAGTGTGTAGAATATAATCAAAGTGGAAAAAATTTACAATCCAGAAACTTTGCTCCCAATAAAATATAATAATTTAGAAATCGGAACACAATAAATTAAAAATCTACCTGAATCAGTTGAGTTTTCAGAAGTTGAATTATTAACAAGTTGATCAGAGGAAGAATTCATAGGTCCCATGGATGAATCTGTGATATTGACATTTTCATAAGATGTATCATTGAACTGAAGATCATATACTTCAGGAGCATCCCAGCCAATGGTGATTAGGGAAGACTGTTTATAAAACACAGTAAGGTTTGTAGGAGGCTTCAGTTGTACTTGGGCTGTAAAAAGAAAAGAAAAAAAATCATCACTAACAGAAAGATTAACAAAAGCAAATCTGAAGACAACTTTTAAGTAAAATATAAAAAAATTTGCTGTAAATATTATTATCAAAATGCTCTAAAACTATAAAACAAGCAATTAAGCCTGTTCCATTCTGGACACAGGACGTGTTAGCGCATTTTCAGTACGTTTGTTATCTTTCAGTAAATATTTGTAAATTTTGGAAATGTTTATAAATTCAATTGTGTAATGCATATATCTGAAAAAAGATATTAAAAGGACAAGTAAGTCATGTTGAATAACTGTTACAAAAATAAATAATGATTACGCCCCTTTGATTAGCTTTTATTATTTATATTTAAAATATAAGCAAAACGGTACATAACAATCTCTTATATTTTGGCCCTGAGAGGTCAAATCGCGAAATGGACTTTTGATGTACACTTGGAAGGCCAAGACCTACACAATGATATATACATCATGGGTCTAGGACTTATGGTTGCTGAGATATAGGGCGGTCCATTATTAATATAGCTTATATAGTAAAAAACGGTACTTTATAAGGCCCCTTTTACGGCCCTGAGAGGTCAGATCGCGAAATGGAAAAAAAGTCATTTCTTGGAAGGCCAAGACCTACAAAATGATATATACATCATGGGTCTAGGACTTATGGTTGCTGAGATATAGGGCGTTCCATTATTAATATAGCTTATATAGTAAAAAACGGTACTTTATAAGGCCCCTTTTACGGCCCTGAGAGGTCAGATCGCGAAATGGAAAAAAGCTATTTCTTGGCAGGCCAAGACCTACAAAACGATATATACATCATGAGTCTAGGACTTACGGTTATTGAGATCTAGGGTGATGACAGACAGACAGACAGACAGACAGACAAAACGGGGACAATAGAGCATTTTTTTTCGAAAATGCTCTAAAAAAAACTTTTTATAAAGTGAGAGGAATCAATAACTTAATGCCCTAAAGCAGTCATCTCTAAATGTGGTGTTGAGGACTAAGGTACTTATTGGTGATCTGTTACATTTAATATTTACAGCTATTGTGGCTGTATCAGAATGTCCGTTTTTTTTTTCATGTTCGTTTCAGTAAGTAGGCACATGATGTATGGAAGGGATATTGTTACTAGATAATGTATCTAAACACTGATACAGTTCTGTAGTACAAATTTGACTTCAGCTAAGATACCAAGGAAGAAAGAGGTTAGTGACATCAACATGTACCATGCCATAACCTCACCAACAGTGGCGCAACCAGACCAGACCAAAGCATCATACATATTTTACTATATAAACTGTCTTTTTTCTATATGTGAGCCCCCACCAGCATTTTTTTTCTATATGTGAGCTCCCCCCCCCCAACATTTTTTGCTGGTTGCGCCACTGAACACCAAACCCATTAAAATGACTAAGTCACAACCTCACCATCACCACCTGTCACATGTACCATGCCACAATCTCACTAATACGAAGATCAAATAGGATCAACTTTTATATAAGATCAAATTAGCTTCTTTAATATTTCTCAATAGTCATACAGTTTGTAATGAATAACTTTGGATTTTACACATTTCATTGTTAATTGAATGCCCCTAAAACTCAAGTCTATAAAAATGTTACATTTTAGTTATCTTCTTCAGTTTTTACAACACAAGCTATATGTTTATAATATAAAGAATGGAAAAAAAAGACCTACATTAACAAATAAACAAAAAAACTGCTGTCAGTAAAATTACATGTGACAAACAGTTGTAAACAATTAGAACAGAATGTGTCCTTGATAAACTCACACAGCTGTTACAATGTCATAACAAAGCATCCTAAATTAGTAAATATGACAATGATTCATTTCAAATGTTTTTCCCTTTATACCTATTTCATATATTTTTCGCTCATGTCTTTACAATGTGATTCAGTTTTATATTTGATAAAGTATAACATACACACATTTATATAATTTATCACAGTCTAATAAATGATTCTTCAGTTGTTAATGTTATTTGTAAAAAAACAATTTCATGATGATGCCATTTGCTAAATATTTCAAAACAGAATTAATAACTGCTAATAAATAGATGGGATCTTTTGTGATGGTGTTATCACAAACAGTGCATTATGACCTAATTTCCAATTGTAGTAATAAAAATATAAATAAATAATATTCAAACTAGTTAACAATGACATTCTCAGTCTACAACACTCAATAGCAGTTTAGTATAAAAAAAATGATAAAAGCAAAAATAATATATATAAAAAAATTATTAAATTCACTAATTTAATATATCTTGGTACAAGGTCAACACAGAATGAAAAACATATTTTGTGTGCAGTATGTTTTGTCAGAATGTGCAAAAAAAAAAAAACAACAACCTCACATATGTGAGCTTTGGTTCTAGAATCCAGTATGAATGTCAAGAATTCATACATGTGGTAACTAAAATGGTGGAATAATAACAGTTTAAGAGTGTTGAAGATAGCTATGATGGAAAATAAGCTGTACAGAGCAATGAAAATGACTGCCTACCAAGCTACCAGCAACTCAGCAGAAAAAAGATTTTTGTTAATAAGTCTATACCAGGGTTTACCCTAACTTTTATGATAAGTGACACACTACTTAAACACATACATTTTTCAAACCACAAGCAAAGAAATATAACAAAATAAAGGGCAGAAAAAAAGCTAAAATTTATTGTAAATTTATAATAGATAGGTATAAATAGATTTTCCATATTTGAGAAAATGATGAGCAGGTTATAACTTTTAAAGGTACAATAACTGGATTACCAAAAATTAGGTTACTGTTACCTATAAAGAGAAGTTAAATGAAACTTTTATTTCTTTGATAGAATTTATAATTCATTGTCTCATTGGCTATATTTGATTGATTTCTTTAGAGCCTGTCCTATTTAAAAACAGGTGAAAGTCTCAGAGAGCAGGGTGAGTTAATTGTGTGGTGGGGTCAGCTGATTCTATAAAATACATCAAGTGTTCACTGACAAGACTATCATGCAGGCAAGAGGCACTTTAACCTCTCACTACCTACATTAAAGATTTATTTTTATATTTTCATATCAATTACAAATAAAATAAGTGGTTTAATTATAATAAAAGCTAAATTGTTTTCTGAAGTTAGTATGTAAATATACCTGACCTAAAATATGACATAAAAAGGTTATTCAACTATAAAGAAAAAAAAGAAAATACTTAAGCATTAATAATTTATTATCTATAAAATTAAAATATATTTGCTAGAAGTTCATTCTTCGAAATGGCCATCAACTAATTCAGCTAATTTTTTATGCATTATTTTTAAAAGCCCACTAATATATATATATATATATATATATATATATATATATTAAGCAATAAACAATGTACAATTCTCTATATTTTAAAACAACCCAGCAACAGTAAAACAAGATCAAGATTTATATGGGGAAAAATGATAATAGCAATTAATTATACATAAGGGCAAATCTATCTTATTTAAGTAAAGATTTTATTATAAAATATAGTTTTTTTGTCTCTAAAATTGTAATAAATATCTAGATATAACATAATTCCTCACATTAAATTAGTATTAACATGATTATATTAATTAGTGGTCCAATTTCCTTAGCCCTAAAGGGATTATCGAGGCAAATGAAGTGTAGAATTCATCTGTTTCTGTAACCAGTCCAAATCATATATAAAAGGGACTGTGTGGTTAGAAACACGCCCAGCCATCTTTACTTCCCCAACTTAAGTCAGATACCCATTTTAAGCGAGGTGGACTTGTGGGACTTAAACCAACTTTCATCAGGACATGGACTAATTTCTAGGTAGGTTCTCACAGAAGACTGAACTCATGACTCTCAGCTTGATAGTTAAGCAACTATTTCACTGGGTTGGTCATATGTTCCACATTAACATTAGTATAATTACTATAAAATTAGCTGAGCTTTTGTCAATACAAAAAGTAAATTTTAGAAGTCCCCACCCCCCACCCCCATTAGCAATAATAGACCCATAATTTTAACCTCTTCTGAAAGTATTCAAAAGTTATAATCCTTGCTTTTTAATGCCAAAGGAAAAATAATTAAAGGCACTTGTTACTCGACCCTCTAGAGGGTCGACTACTAGCATATGTACGGTCGACCCGCTAATTATTTTTTTCTGTTTCCGGGAATTTTCGCGCAAATTGATATCTATATGTCAGTGCAAGTATACCAATATTTTAATTAAAATAATTAATAATAAAAAGTACGCAGTGTCTGTTATTTTTATATTTGGCATTAATTTTTATCGGGTCTGTCAAAGCCTTATAAAGTCATTTGCTGCTAATAATCGGAGATATTTTTATTTATTTTTTAAAAAATTAAATAAGGCTTTATTTTAAATTACCAAATAAGAATATAGGCCTAAAACTAGGTCAAAAGGGAGTGGAACTCCAAGCAATTTTTTTTCTAATGGTACATTAAAACTGAAGCTTAGTTTGTGTGATGTGCTGGCAGACATTTATTTTTTTTTTTTTAATTGAATGTTGCCTATGGGCTATTAAGTGATTTGTTATAGTCAGAAGCATGGGCTTAATAAATAATAAAATCTGAAATGGATGTGTTTTTTAAATATGACTTCTTACAACTTTTTTAAAGAAATATTAATAAATGTATGTAGTATCTTTCTAGCAACAACTAGTTCTTTTCAATATTGTGTTCATAATAATTTAAAATTCAATTTGAAGCACCTATTTAAATCTATGCCTTGAAGTACTTAAGTACATGTAATTTTCCCACATGCTATTTTTTTTGGAGCTTATTTGCAAGAAACATCTTAATTTTATTTCAAGTCATAATAATAATTTTTTTTTAATGGTCACAATATTTATTATTATGTTAGCAGTGGCGCAACCGTGGGGGGTGGCTTGTTATACATATTTTACTGTATAACATTTTTTTATGTGAGCTGTGAGCCCCCCCCCCCCCCCCAGCATTTTTTCTGGTTGTGCCACTGTATGTTACCAATACTCTATAACTGGGTAATAAATATTAAAAATAGAAAAAAAAAATAAATGAATAAAAGGCCAGAGAAAAAATAAAGTATCTTCTTTATTTGCCATCAATTTTCAGATCAACAAGAAACCATGGGTACAGTGGTAATGCCAAAATAAATACATTGGAATACATTAAGTTTCTCCACGATTTCATATTATTTCCATCCATGCACATAATTCTTTTCATGCAATGACCAAAAATTAAGTAATTAAAAGCCAAGCAAATTATTAAAGAGTACAATTATTTTAAAGACCTGGAATGTAAAGAATTACATAAGTGCACTATGATTTTCATAGAAAATAGTCTAAAAATCTATGTCACTATATAATACCAACATAAAACACTGTGTTTCAAGTCACTGATATCTGAACATACACAAAATGTTCTGTACCTAGCTTAAAAAAAGTGCACTCAATTAAAGAACACATGAAATGGAAAGGACATTTTATCCCAGTTTTAATGGTGGATAACTTGTTTATGTTAAAAAAAACCTCTGAACATAGTGATACATAAAAATGTTAAATAATATTTCAGTTTCTAAGGCATATTAGCACTGAATATTTCAGGGATTATGTGAGAAAATAAAAGCAGTGACAAATGGACTAATATATACATACATATTTAAAAAGATAATTTGAAATGAATTTCAATAGGCTACACCACGAAGACAGAATAGACTGCAATAGAAATCCAACAAGAAATATACAGTATGTTTTTTTCTTTAAAAAAAAAAAAGAAAAATTTTAGGGAAATACTAAAAATGAACATTAAGTTTTTGCACTAGTGAAAATATTTCTGTAAAATTAAAACAAAATATGTTGAACAATGTATCCAAAAAAATAGATGATATAAGTTAAAATAGAAATAACATGTAAAATTCACAAATAAAGAGCATTGCGCTCACTCAAAGGGCATAAAAATATCATGACTGATGTATTTAGAAGACTACCTCAGTATAAATGTAATCAATTTAAATGGAAAAAAATATATACCCCCATCATAATCATGAAATGATTATTGCTGCAGTACGCAAAATAGAAAATACTGCATGCAGAGCATTTATATGGATTTCAATTTAAAATTATGCGTGTTACAATAAAAGGAGAATAAATGGTAGAAAAGATGCAAGCAAATGAATAGGTATATTTAATCTAAATTATCAATACATGGCAAAAAAACTGAACTGATAGTAAATAGTGTTAAAAAAAAAACATGAAATGATTATAAATGCCTAAGTTAATTTAGTACTAAAGATTTATTTAAAATCTTTGTCCAAGACAAAAGGATATACAAGAACTTATTAAAACCATAAATGATTAAAATAACAGAAGGTTTAGGAAAATCAAACAATAAATAACACACAAAAAATAATAATCTGAACAAAACAGTGGCTTATGAAGTGAAAATTAAAAAAAATTAAGAAACATAAATACAAGAAAATAAACTTTTCTATTATTGAATTACAACATATATCTTACATCTCCTAATTATCTTTAAAAATAAAAACTCGCACAAAATAACTTTATAAAAAAAAAATGTTTAAAAAACATGTACATTTATAAAAAATTTTCATGTCATATTCTAAACATTATTTATACATTTATCGCAATACCAATTTTGTTTTGGTTTTTTAGTAATGCGAGCACACTCTAAATGGTACCACTCAAGACAACTCTCGCATTCAATACATTGTCCAGTTGCTGTGTTAGTGTCACATGTTGGGCACAGCCAAACAGCCATTTTTTTTCTTTTTCTTATTGATGACTGTAACATTTTCCATGCTCTATCCTGAAAGGAAAGGTTCCAGAATATCTTTTATGACAAGTTCATTTATCAACAATGATGGCAAATCAGTAGGGCTAAGTTTGAGTTCCTCCACATCTACAGGCCTTGTTGGCGATATATCTTCATGTCTTCCTCCTACAAGTAAATGACCCAGCAACACTAAAAATACAAAGAGAAAAAAATATAGAGGTGAATTAGTTCAAGAGGCGGTATACAACATTTTGATTGATGCAGAATGAAATGTATACATTGCATTATAATCGAACTTGTTATAGTTATTAAAATCCCACTTTCAAACATTATCATAGAAATGTAGGTCTATACAATTTTATTATTTTAAAATTCACTTACAATTAACTTTTTGCTGAACTGTCTTCTTGGTAAAAAAATTCCAGTTATCATTCCATTTTCATTTGTTCTAGATCAGGTCCTAATTGAAGAAAAAAATTGTTTTTAATACTTCTAACTGAACTGTAAATTTTGTATTTCATTGCTTTTAATTCATATGCTATTAAAAAGCTTATTTAATTATTATGAACGAGTTTTGAAGAATAAACAATTTAATAAGTGGTTTTGATTTAGCGTTTATCTAGTAAAAAAACCTCAAAACATGTTGCAGAACAATATATTTTTAGGAACTCATTCACTTATGAGGGGTAGTGGGAGTGTGACACAGTTTTAAGAAATGGTAAAATCATTTGAGTAATAGATGTTGTGCTCTACATTCACCAAGATAAAAATATAATATGCTAATAACCAATAATAACGAACAGTGCCAATGTATAAAAATTACCAACTAAACTAACCATTGCAGTTACTGATAACAGCCAAAAGAGACTCCACATCTACAGGTCCTTTTTGCTTTGCTGCCAAATTGTGAATATCTTTTAGGTTATCTTCTTGCCTAAATAGAAAAAAAACAATTTATATAATCAAAATAATATATCCAGTTTATTTTCACACAGTGCTTCCATTAATGATAACTACTAAAAAATAAACCAGGTATACGTACTATAAGAATATTACATAGTTGTGGTCTTAATATTTTTTTTACACCGCCTACCTGTTTCCTTTAAAATATGTTCTTTTATCAGCCATTTGTTTGCATGCATGCTTAGCATTCGAGAAACATCTTTCTCTTCATTCTCACTTAGTTTCCTTCTCTTTGGCAGATGTTCATATATCACCTAAATGCAAAAATATTAACAACTTTTTAGATTATGGATATAGAGTTGCAAATGTGTTATTAATTAGTTAAAATTGTATTAATAATTAAAATTGTATTAATAATTAAAATTGTATTAATACTGAACCTTTGATTTGGCCTCTTTCCTGTAGAATAACTCTTAAATTTTCTTCCACCATGATAACATGCATATTTTATGGTGTAGTAGATTAACTCTTCTTTGACATATCTTTTAACTCCAGATTTTCGTGCCGATACAAAGAAATGCATGATTCATTTTCATAAGCTGCAATAGCCTTGTCCAAATCTTTCAAACAGTTAAACTTGTCACCCACTTTAATCATCTTTAACAAATTGCGCGAAAAATTGAAACGGAAACTTGCACTGACCTATAGATATCAATTTGCGCGAAAATCCCCGGAAACAGAAAAAAACAAGCAATTAAGCCTGTTCCATTCTGGACACAGGACGTGTTAGAGCATTTTCGTATTATGTATCAGTACGTTTGTTAGCTTTCAGTAAATATTTGTAAATTTTGGAAATGTTTATAAATTCAATTGTGTAATGCATATATTTGTAAAAAAAAAAATTATAAAGACGTTTCTTTATATTTGAAAAAAAATTATTGTCTCTTAAATCTAACTACAAGTGGTTTGTGGTTACTGAAATAGGACTCATAATTGAAAACATTCTAAATTATTGTCATTTAATCGTCCGAAAACTCCGTCAATTGTTGCATAGCTCTGATACTTTCAATTAAACTCAGAACACAAGCTTACTATTTCATTTGATGAGTTTCTTAATAAATCTTGGTGAAACTACGTGCTGCAGTATTTTGCACCAAATGAACGGGTTATTGAACGTACAAGGTGTATATATAATATATAAGCCCCTTAGGAGCCCTGAAGCCCGGCCCTCAGAGGTCCTATCGCAAAATGAACTTTTGATGTACACATGGCAGGCCAAGACCTATAAAATGATATATACATCATGGGTCTAGGACTTATAGTTGCTGAGATATAGCGCTCCTTTATTAATATAGCTTATATAGTAAAAAACGGTACTAAGGCCCCTTTTACGGCCCTGAGAGGTCAGATCGCGAAATGGAAAAAAGTCATTTCTTGGCAGGCCAAGACCTACAAAATGATATATACATCATGGGTCTAGGACTTATGGTTGTTGAGATCTAGGGTGATGACGGACGGACGGACAGACAAAACGGGGACAATAGAGCATTTTTTTTTTCGAAAATGCTCTAAAAATTAGCGGGTCGACCGTACATATGCTAGTAGTCGACCCTCTAGAGGGTCGAGTAACAAGTGCGATAATTAAAATTGAAAATTTCGGTCACAATTTCTGATAATTTCTTGAAGTATTAAAGTTGAATAAAAGGATTTCAATAAGACACAAAAGAACATGGGTATATAGATACATACTCGCTATATACTACTAACACATTCACATATAAAATTTACACAGACTTTATAATCATATTCACATTATAATGATTATTCATACTTACGATCTTGGAAGTTCGCGGTTTCATTCTGAGCAAAAGCTATAAACCATATACTGCTGACTGAAATAATATATAGACGAACTCTCCCAATGTTTAACATCGTAATTATGAAGTTACTAAATCTCTCTCAACAATAAAAAAAAATTGAAATTATAACTTAAGAATAACTTTCCTCAGCAGACATAACTATTAAACTTTGAGTTAGTGTCGCATCTGTGTTACTGTCCTATTTTTATGTTTACACTTAGATGTTACTTATGAAAAAAACCTAGACTAATTCTCATTTGTTGTGAAAGTCTATACCAGTGGTTCCAAAAGTGGTCCCTATACGGACCCCCAGGGGTCCGCGGTATCATTCAGGGGGGTCCGTGGAAAATTAAAATTCATTTGGAGGTCCCTGAACATCTCCAGGAAGTCCGTGAAAGGTTTAATGTAAAATAGTCAAATTATGATACATTTATGTTGCGAGGCTCTTTTATAAACTTGTATTAGATGTTCCAACAACAGTGAACAACACTAAAATATACTAAGTCCTAAGTCGACGCCGGTTGAAAGTAACAATAGTAATATTTAATGTTTTATTACAACTGCATGAACATGAATTGACTCAGGAGGAGAACATTACTACATTTGGGCATCGAAGTATGCGGAAATTGCATCATCAGACTCTGACTATATTGTTTCGCACTTGTTACGGGACCGACCGTGACCACTATATTAGAGTATAAGAAACATGACATATATAAAAAAATTTTTTCAGAATTTTTTTTTTCAGGATTAGGGTTAGGGATAGGGTTAGGGTTAGGCATAGGGTTAGGGATAGGGTTAGGGTTAGGGTGTGGAGCAATATTATCTACGGCTGGTACCCGGGTAAAAAAATACGGAAACCGAACGGTCGGTCCCGTAACAAGTGCCATATTGTTTACCCACAATCTGTCGGCATGGCATAGAAAATGGTTATTAAGAGTAAACTAAGACATGTCTAGACTGACCAGATCAGCCCGGTGTGTGTACTACTGATCGGCCAGAATGGCAATGCAAAGTTTTTTTTTTTTTTTATTGATTCTTATTGATTGCAAAGTCCAGAAAGCTGTATATTATTGATGAAGAACTTATTTTACCAGTTATATGTGAGGTAATACACACAGTTTTGCACAAACCACATTTCGACATTATAAAAAGAATTACACTGAGTAATAATACATGGATCAGTCCGTTGAAAATTCTTTGTGATCACTTAAAAACATCTGAATTTTCTATACAGCTTGACGAGTTCACTTCAGAGGTGTAGCGAGGGATGAGCAAGGGGGGGGGGCATCATGCCCCGGGCGCTACTCACAAAGGGAAGCCAAATGGTATAGTTTACCAGGGTTGTTAACAATACTCTTAAATTGTATCGTCAATACCGATACCAATACTTCATGAAAATAGTATCGCCAATACCAATACAAATACTCAAGTAAAAATGTATTGCCAAAATCAATACCGATACAATACCGATACTTTTGAGAACAACAAACTATTTTTATTTAAAATATAATGAGTGAAAGTTTCTCAAGTTTTTCAAGTAAAATACGTGTGTCATCTGTAATGTACGTGTGTCATCTGTAATGTACGTGTGTCATCTGTAATGTACGTGTGTCATATGTAATGTATGTGTGTCAACTGTAATGTACGTGTGTCATCTGTAATGTACATGTGCCATATGTAATGTACATGTGTCATCTGTAATGTACGTGTGTCATATGTAATGTATGTGTGTCAACGGTAATGTACGTGTGTCATCTGTAATGTACATGTGCCATATGTAATGTACATGTGTCATCTGTAATGTATGTGTGTCATCTGTAATGTACGTGTGTCAACTGTAATGTACGTGTGTCATCTGTAATGTACATGTGCCATATGTAATGTACATGTGTCATCTGTAATGTACGTGTGTCATCTGTAATGTACGTGTGTCATCTGTAATGTATGTGTGTCATCTGTAATGTACGTGTGTCATCTGTAATGTACATGTGCCATATGTAATGTGCGTGTGTCATCTGTAATGTACGTGTGTCATCTGTAATATACATGTGTCATCTGTAATTTACATGTGTCATCTGTAAAAAAAAGTGAAAACAATAAAATACAATGTCAAAGCACAAATTTAATGCTAAACACTTTAGTACTTGACGGATGGCCAAGTGGTGTAGATACTCGACTGTCGACTTCAGAGTCATGGGTTCGATCCTCGGTGAGAACAATGGGAATTTTTCCACAAGTTCACCCAGTTTTAAATAGTACCCGACTTTAATGCTTGGGTAGGTTGGGTAGGGTGCTAATGGCAGCATTTCTGATGAGTTATCTTCAAGATATCTGTCTACTTCAGCAGAACTTTACTATTAAGCCAGTTCTGCCGCCGTGCAGTAAAACTGTACTGCTGACTGTATTGAAGCTGTACCACCCTGCAAAGTAAGTTGAGTGGAAACTGCACTCAGTGCACTGCAGGCACGCTTTAAGGTTTGTTCAACTTCAGCCTTGTGATCCAAGTTTTTTTGTTGGGGATTTGGGTGGTATTAATAGTGGTAGGCTTGATGGTTATCATTACAAGCAGTGGTTGAATCTATGTAGATTACTTTAAAAACAATGTATTAAAATCGCTATTGTTATTCTGTACTTAGCTAATAGTGGCAACAGAAAAGTATTGGTATCGAGTATCGAAAATTTTTCGTTTAAAATGTATCGGCGATACACAAATCAATACTTGATACAAAAAGGATCGGCAATACAGCAACCAATACTGGAAAAGTATCGCCGATACTGTATTGGCCGATACCGATACTTCGATACTAACAACCCTGTAGTTTACATATATTATATTGTTTTCGAATGGGGGGCGCTAAAAAGGTATTAAAAGGTATTGTGCCCCGGGCGTGAGTTACGCGCTACGGCACTGGTTCACTTTGCCAGGAACCGAACCTTTACATTTTAGCTTATGTAAGATTTGTTAAGAAGAAAAAATGTGCTAAATGTACGGTACAAAAGGTGAAACGTTATTTACTGAATTAAAAAGATTTTTTCAATGTAAAAGCTATACCCTTGATGATATCATTTCTGTTGTTTCTGATGGTGCTTCGGCAATGTTAGGAAGATTCCGAGACTTTCTGACATATTACAACAATCTGTACCAATCGTATTTTCAGTGTCATTCATCGACATCATTTGGTCGCAAAAAATCTTAGTGAACGTTTGCATGGATCACTAGATTAAGTCATTCAAGCCGTTAATAAAATCAGAAGGAATGCCTAAATGAGATATTATTTTCTCAACTTTGTTTGAAAAATGACTAAGGCGATAACCATGAAATTACTACTTCACACAGAAGTCCGTTCGTTATCGCAAGGTGCATGTTTAAATTAAATTTTATGCGCTCTTTGATTCAGTGTTGATATTCCCGGAAAGCAAAGACAATGATTTGCGACACAATTCAATTAATTAAAGCTTTTTCACTTGTGGGTCCGTAGGCAAGTTTTGATTATAAGGGGCCGTCCATAGAGAACGTCACGCTCCGAAGGGGGAAGTGTAAGAAAGTGTGACAGTTTGTGACATTGGGAGAGGGGGGGGGGTCAGGCCAAGTGTGACGTCACATTTTGTATATATTTTTTATGTTATTTCTAATAAAAATTTTTATTTTTTTAGTAAAGCTTAATAGTTTTAAAAAATTTAGTGAAACACTTAAATTAGTTTTATGTCAAAATAACATGAAATGCATATCTTTTCAATGTGTTGTTCACAATCCCTCATGTTAGTTAGGAGTTCATTTTTGAACGTTATACCTTCGAGATTCTTTCCTCTTCCAATCCCAATCAACCAAACAACTGATGCAAAGCCGCTGTATCATTTATCAACTAGGCAGGCCCGTTGCCAGGTCAAAGTAAGCAGGGGGGCACCAATACCCAGCAAGGGGGTACTTTCTCATTTTAGTTACTTTTTCTTTATTTTTTTCTTCTTTTTAAGCGGTGTGGGGGGGGGGGCACTTCACACTTACATTTTGGAAAAATGTCATAAAGTTGTTACAATAAAACTGAACTAAATTTCCTGAAAGTTTATTACATTGAAGACAATGTAATATATCAAACATAAAAAAACAATTCTATATGCAAGTACATTACATTATTGCCATTTTTAAAAGAATTTTCTTTAAATTTTTCCTTGTTTTGAGATATTCTTTTTCTGTGGATACTCAATTCTTCAATGTAATTGTGTACTGCTAGTAGATCTAAGTGCACTGACTGCAATTTTTGGGTCACAGCTTCTAGGTTTGATGAATATTTTTGTATAACTAAACAAACAACAAATGTACCCCGAACCTAACCTCTTATAGCACAAAGTAACTGATGTGCAACTTGCTTGCTTTTTCCAGATAGTTCTAAATATTCCAGTTGTTTAACAATTTCTGTCACATATTCAGCAAAATTCCGCAAGCTTTTACATTTATGTGTCCATCTAGTTTCACATTGCAAAGGAACATTTGGAACTAGTTTTCTTCGCTGATTAATTTCTCAGAAAAAACATTATAATTGACTTAATTGTTCCTATTGTGTTCACATTATTTAAATCGTTCACGACACGATTTAGTTTATGTGAACTGCAATGTACAATTGCTGCTTTTGGGTCTTTTATCGAATTATTGCTTGGACTCTTCCTTCTTTACCTGCCATTGTAGAACATTCGTCTTATTTTTCACCAACAAGATTTGTCATATCTAATCAAAATTCTAAAGAATTTGTAATAATGGTGTTCTTTGACAAATCTAACACCAAGTGACATCTGCTGAATGCCTGAAATGTATGTTGTCCCGTCGGCAAGTATAGAAAATGAAACTGAATTATTTGCTTCACGAACAAAGTCTTCACGCAAGAGAGACCCACAAGTTTCGATTATAGACCTTTCTCACTTGTATTCCTGCGCGTCAGCTGTCTTTGTGAAAGGGTTATAATGGGCTTCCGGTCGCTTTGATTATACTTGATTAATACTTAACTCGATTATTTTTCCTACTTTTTTTGTCTAATATATGATAAAATGACTTTAAATTTAATACCAAAATTTAATTTTTGTGATGTTGACAAGTTTTTAAAGTCATAAAATATCCCGATATTAGAGAGAGAAGTTACGAAGAGTTACAAATACTTCTCTGAGAAGTATGTCCATGACATGAAAAGTTACATTTCACACTAAAATTGTTATTTAAAGTTTTTATAATTGACGATTAAGGTTACCAGAAGGCCCGTAGCGTGCGGGGGGGTGGGCAGGGAGGCCGGGCCCCCTGCTTATTTGCTCTACTTAGTAAAATGTATTACCTGCCCCCACCCCTGTTATTGCCTTGCCCCCTGCTGTAAAATGCCTGGCCCCTGCTGTAGAATTTTCACGCTACTGGGCTGGTTACCTGTTTAGGGATAGATACGCCCATGCTCATGTACATTATATTATTTAACCATGATTGTTAAAACAGTATATTTTTGGTTAGCATATATTGTGCGATAGATAGTAATTAAAACTCGGTAGTAAAAGGTTTGAAACTACTACCTCATATTCAGTGGCGCAACCAGCGAAAAGTGCTGGGGGGGGGCTCACATATTGAAAAAAGACAGTTTAACAGTCTTTTTAGTAACTTTATATAGTAAAATATGTATTGATGATTTGGTCTGGGGGGCCTCAAGCCCCCCCTCACCCGGTTACGCCACTGTTCATTATGCTGAGGTGATGATCAATGTGTCATTTTTCTTAAATAAACAACATACAGTTACAGACCTTAGCTCTACACTAGGAATTGTAGTCAAACTATCAGCGAGATGCTATAGAAGCCAGAGAAAAAATCACGAACCTCATAATTTACAGGTAAAAGGAAAAACATATGACATTATAATAAAATATGTTACTTATTTAATATTTTTTAAAATGAAAATATCTGGTGATTTTTTGGTGCGAGAAGGGAATTTATATATGTACAGCCAGATACAAATGCTTGAACAATGACAAATTAACAAACAAGCAATTAAGCCTGTTCCATTCTGGACACAGGACGTGTTAGCGCATTTTCCTGTTATGTATCAGTACGTTTGTTAGCTTTCAATAAATATTTGTAAATTTTGGAAATGTTTATAAATTCAATTGTGTAATGCATATATTTGTAAAAAAAAAATTATAAAGACGTTTCTTTATATTTGAAAAAAAATTATTGTCTCTTAAATCTAACTACAAGTGGTTTGTGGTTACTGAAATAGGACCCATAATTGAAAACATTCTAATTTATAGTCATTTAATCGTCCGAAAACTCCGTCAATTGTTGCATAGCTCTGATACTTTCAATTAAACTCAGAACACAAGCTTACTATTTCATTTGATGAGTTTCTTAATAAATCTTGGTGAAACTACGTGCTGCAGTATTTCGCACCAAATGAACGGGTTATTGAACGTACAAGGTGTATATATAATATATAAGCCCCTTAGGAGCCCTGAAGCCCGGCCCTCAGAGGTCCTATCGCAAAATGAACTTTTGATGTACACATGGTAGGCCAAGACCTACAAAATGATATATACATAATGGGTCTAGGACTTATAGTTGCTGAGATTTAGCGCTCCTTTATTAATATAGCTTATATAGTAAAAAAACGGTACTAAGGCCCCTTTTTACGGCCCTGAGAGGTCAGATCGCGAAATGGAAAAAAGTCATTTCTTGGCAGGCCAAGACCTACAAAATGATATATACATCATGGGTCTAGGACTTATGGTTGTTGAGATCTAGGGTGATGACAGACGGACGGACGGACGGACGGACAGACAAAACGGGGACAATAGAGCATTTTTTTTCGAAAATGCTCTAAAAACATAGCCTTTTGGTCAAGGAAGTCGGACTACAATGAGTCATATTCAAAATGTCAACTTTATACATTGGTATACAATTGTACTTTTTTACTGAGTTGAAGTTGTTTGCATTAAACACATGTTTAACTGTTTACAGACAGCCCATTAAAATATTAAGATTAAAATGTCGAGAGCATACACTAGTGTTAGCAGTGGTCTTTAATTATAAAAAATTATATCGTATAGTATTGAAAATCAGAAAAACATTGTTATAGTTTTAACATTTAAGATAGTAATAAATAATCACACTGGAAAATATATTAAATTTTGATTATTTGATTTTCATGATTAAAATTAAAAGAATAGCGGCAACAGAAATTTATTATTCGCAAATTCAAGTACATTAATTGGTACCGGAAGTGTAACTAGCCCTTCTAAACAAACAATTCAGTAAGGGGACTACTTTATGAGAAAGGTCTATAGGGTTTTGTGTAGTTGCCGAGATATACTTAGCACTACAAAGGTCCAATTGGCAAATAATTACTTTATCTCCAGATTCAACACGAAACTCTAACAGGTCGTAAAGATTACCAGAATGTGATTCTTTTCCACGAAGTTCCAAATCATGCATGCCGCAAAAAAAAAAAAAAGGATTGTAGAAATGGTGGGAACCAATTTGTTGCAAATTTCTTGAATTTGTCTTCTAAATGATGAGTTCAACTGCTCATCTATAGAAACTGCTTTGGCTTCCCATAATGCAACAAAATAGCTTGCACCCTTAATAAGAACATTTGTGTCATGTGCTTTGCATGTGGCTACTTGCATCTTCGTTGAAATCTGTACATTTTGTGCATGGTTTGTGACAAATGACCCATGAATTCCTCGAATTACTTTTTGCTGAAACAATACACAATATTTGCAAAAGGGACCTTTTAACGCTGTACCGTTCTTAAACAATGGGATCAAGCGATTTCGGTTGATTTCGGTAATTAGAGTTTCCCTTTTAATTTTTTTATTGTAATTTTTTATTGTATAAAAATGGTTAAAATAATAAAAAAACCATGTTGAAAATTTAAAAATATAAAGTTTTATTATTAAAAAAATACTTTGAAAACATCGTCACGAGACGAGTTTCTGTCCGCCATGTTTGGAAATTTCTCGAAGCACATGTAGAGTAACTCGACTCGAAAATCTATGTTCCTTGCTCGAAAATAAGCCCTATCTACATCAAAATGATACTAAATGTCTGTTGAGAATTCCTCTTTCGAATGGATTACTGATGAAGACTATTTTTGGTCAGAAAAGAAAAATATTGATACGATTGTCCAACAAACTGACTATTCGACTTGGTAAGTTTTTGGCCTAACGGAATTTTTTTTAATTTTCAATATATATTTAAAATTTAGAAGTGGAAATTTATAATTTTGGATATATTTTATATTGTCTGGCCTAATTTTATGATTATTTCAATAGTTATTATTTGTTATATTTCACCTTTCGGCTTAAAAAATAAAAAAATAATTGATGGCCTTTTTTTACATTAGCTTGTTTACATGATCAGCTGATTGAACAACTGTGTTTTTGAATCAATACCTACTTATAACCATCATGCTAAAATCATTATTTGTTCACCCCTATAAAGTTTTTTAATTAACTGATAATTTATTTTACGTTTACATATAAATATGTTGTATATATTTTTTATTTCAGTGTAAACAATGTACACAGGTCCCTTGCTGAGGGTATACTTGTACAGATTCTGGACCCTCAGAGAAGATTGCCACATTCAGACCATCCTGAAAGTCTGGGCTGCACAACACAACAGCCACAAGAAAAAGATATAAAAGTTAACTACAACAGGTTAGTATATTATTTAAAGAACAAAGAATAGTATTCTGTTAGTAAAATTGAAATGAGATGAATTTTTTGAAATGTTACTAGTCATCTGCATTTTTCCCTTTTGCTTTTCATTTATTTACAGATATTCAGATTTCATTGACAGCACAGATTATCGAGTAGCAATACTTTTTTGTAAACATTTTGCATTTATAGTTTATGTATAATATATTTAAATATATATAGGTATAAATATAAACTATATATGTGTATAAGTATTTTATGTGTATGATTATCTAATGAATTGATTTTATTTTATTTTAGGTACATTCTTCAAACTATTTTGCACTCAAAGACCTGATGCCATGTATTTGTGACAACACCAACAACTAGGTTGTACAGATGGGGATTAGCGAGAAATCTTTGTTTCAATTTTGGATATGCTTAAAAATCACATGGGAGGAAAGAATGGATGTTAGCAGGTTCTAGTTATGGGTTTATGTATAATCTTGAGGTTTATACAGGGAAGGAGTTAGATACATGTAAGAATGCTTAGAATTTGTTAGCTTATAATGTAGTAATGGAATTGTGTAAATCTATTGTGGGATAAAGGTTTAGGTTATTTGTGGATATTATTTTTGGAACTGTTGAAACAGAAAAAAAAATACCGTAGTCTTTAAATTTGCTTCTTGAATCTTTAATTTGTAATTTTGATAATATTTTATTTTGAAATATTCCTTGTCTATATTTGTATGCCTTTAAATATTCTGTATGTATTTAACACATTGTTTAGTATAAAGTATCTAAAAGTAATTAATTAATCGGTTGTTTTTTATTCTGCGGAAAAAAAAAAATCCTGTCACTTAGCAAGTCTTTAAAAATTCACTGCCAAAATTTATCTTTAGGGATTTGTTTCATTTTTTTTGCAGATTATGTTAGATATATTGTTGTACATATACTTCAAAAAAATTAATTTTATCTTTGTAAAGAAATTATTCTTCATAGTTGTAGAGTACTAAAATTGTAAAAAAAAAAAAAAAATTATATTTTCACTATATGTGATTAAAAAACTGTGCAACATATGTAAATAAAATACTTATATAGATTGCTCATCTATTTCTGATGAATTTGATATATAATTTCGCACACTTTTAGCTTTAACAAAAAAAGTTAAGAAGGACTCTGATTTTTCATTTAAAAAATTAAAAAAATGCATGTATAAACAAAAACTTACATAACTTTGTTTTTTGTCACTCAATTTGTTTCATGTTTGAACATTTTGTGTAATATATGTGGTGAAATAAAAATAAACTTCATTTATACTCAAATTTTGTATAGATTTTTTTTTCCTTCATACCTTTTGTGAGTGTGTGTGTGTAAAAGTTGCTTTAGACAAAAAAAAAGTTTTTATCTCAAGTTCATTTAAAAACAAAATAATAATCTAATTTAAAATTAATTACCACATCTATAAAGCCCATTCATTTCCGATTAATTTGATATATAACATATCATTAATAAATTACTCTAATATAAAATAGTTAAGAAATATAAAGGTGACTCAATTTCGGCTAAATAACCTTGAAAAATCAAAGAACGGTTAAGTGTTAACATTTGCGAGTATACAAGCCACGGTAAATAGTCTGATAACAATGCATATCTAATAACTCTGTTTTCATCACTGTCAGCTCTAAAATCATACTTTTATCAGGGTCCAACAATCACGAAACTCATTTGAAAGGTCGTGTGTCAAGACATACCTTCCTTTATCCAATTTAGGAAATAAAGAAGCGGCAGCGACTATCAAATTAGAAACAGTTGCTTCAGTTGTGTCTGTCTGTTGAGCTTATACTGTTGTCCTCAATGCCAATGATAATTCAAATGCTGCAGACGCCCCAAAATCTTTTAATAACGGCATTTCGGAATACCGCGATCGCTATACTTCTCGTTTTCTTGAGTCTGTAAATAAATTTCTGATATCCATCTTTTTATATTAATTTTATTTTTGAATGTCTGAATTAATTTAGGATAAATTTTTAAATTCACTCAGTGTCATAAAATTATAAACAAACAAGAGTTGGCAGATTAAAAAAAAAGTTTTTCGAAGGCCTAATCCAAGTTATAGTAGGCCAAATTAAAAAAAATAAAAAATTTGGAACCTTCTTGTGCTTATCAAAATCTTTGAATTTTCAAATGCATTTATTTATGTCAATATAAATAAATAATGTTATACTTAACTTGAATTTTATTGAAAAATGAACCTGTATGCAGTTGTGTAGCGAGCTTAACTCTTTAGCGCCTCCCCCCATTCGAAAACCACATAATATTATATTAAAAATATACCAATTGGCACCCCTTTGTGAGTAGCGCCCGGGGAATGATGCCCCCCCTTTTTCTCCTCCTCACTACGCCACTGCCTTATGACATTGTCAATTTAATTAAAAAACGTGTATTTGTGCCCCCCACCGGAAAAATTTCTAGCGACGCCCATGTCCATAATACGAATTTAATTCAATGCATTAAAATCGTTTCCATATCAAAGCATTTAATCTTTGAATACTATTTTTTTACCTTTTATAAGTGAACTAAAATGTATACGTTTCTGGATCCCCACAAAGATTCAATTTTGTACATTTCTTTCGCCGTAAGTCGGTGGTGGAATCTGTTATACTTATTTATAGCAACTAAATTCACCGCAGGGATGGAGGCATCTGCCCTGTTTAAGTACAGTGAAAAATCAGAATCCATTTATGAAACTTCAAAGATACACAACTAATTCAGTAGGGAATCGCTCGAATTACAAGTCGTTCTAGCTTTATTATTAGTTTTATTATATGCATTTTTATAGCATTTTCAAGTTATTTTTTGTTTCTATTTCATTCTAATAGAATAAGTTTATATTTAATCCATGATTTTACATAGCATTTTCAATAGCAAGTTTTTATGAACATAACTTTCACTTAGCTGATAACGAAGCAGTGTTGATTCAGTTGACTGTAACTATAACTGAAATGGCTCTAATAACTGAAAAAAGTGATTTCAGTTAACTACTAACTGAAACTGTAATTGAAAAAACATTTTAACTGTAACTGTAATACTAATAGGAAAAAAATAATAGTAATAATAATACTAACTGAAAAATGCGCTATAAAATAAAATTCTACAAATGCGCTACAATATTACATGTATTAGGGAGCGACCGATTATCGGATCGGTATCGGACCGATATTGGCACTATCGGTCAATATAGGATCGGCCGATTTTTGTAGGGAGCGACCGATAGTCAGACCAATATTGGCACTATGGGTTAACTATCGGACCGGCCGTTTTTTGGCTGCCGATACATTGTTTTTTTTTTCACAACAGAGTTGCATAAAAAAAAAAAATCAGTAAATAACCCAATTCTGTAACCAGATCAGACAAGATTTAAAAAAAAAGGAAAAAAAAACGTACACAGAAATTGTCACGTCTACATGAATTGCATCAGCGATATGACCTTGAAACAATAGGATTGGCATGGAAATCTAGATATAGCATCAGGAAGGACAACCAATATTTTAAAAAATACAGTTTAGGCTGACACACAATCAAGTGTTTAGCGTTAGTCTTCATGTTTAATAGCAGTTTTGTATACTTGGTACTTATGTTTTTATGAAATAAACACAAACGCAATTAAAGTTTGAAAACTTTTAATAACAAATTTTTTAATTTAAAATCTTTATTTTGTCAATTTATTTATTTTTCTTTTTTTCTTGGTTTTTGATGAACGGTCTCATTCAATTGCTCAACATAATTTTTAGACGAACAATTAAAAAATTTAACAGAAATAAGTTCTTTTAAATTATGATTGAAATTACAAACATTTTCTTCAATCAGCAATGACTCATCAATTGTTACTCTATCAACAATTTTAACAAACAATTTTTTTTTTATTTGTTTGTCCTAGAAATAGTTTCAGACTATTAGCTGATCTTTTCAATGAATTGAATACTTTCCAATTTTGTAGGCAAGTAGAGAAGGTGTACTCAGATGGCTTCAATAGCCCTCCTCTGTAGACATCGTTCAAAAAAACATCCAGCTTTTTCAATCTTAATTCGTCAATGTCTTTAAATTTTTCATCGACTAATATTTCTCTACAGCTGGTACACTTATTCTGATGAATGATGGAATGTGCAATTGCTCCTGCAACATAATATATTGTTGATGCTTCATCGTCATTAGGGCTTTCCGAAATTTTTAAACAATCTAAAATTGCATTTACATTTTCATCCGTACCAGCTGGCAAGCTTTTAACATCATCAATGAAATCATCGATCTCGCTAATATTCAATTTTGAATGACTTAACAGAGACATATTTTTATCTTGGTGTTGCTATCTGCAACTTGCCGAACTGAGACAAAATAATTGCCCCCTGACATTTGGCGCAACCATCCAAATCTCAACTCTATGGGGTCCGACTGCAGATGACCAAGGAGGATGAATTTCAAGTCTGTCTCACTCATCAAATATTTGCAACAATTAGCAAGAGCAGAACATGTTTGACCAACAGCCAAATAAGTCTCACGACTGAGTCCTTTTGTTTTTGCGTTTTGCCAGCTGTGTAGGAAATCACGAAATTCTAAGAGAAATTCTATTTTCCAATCAGAGGAAGATTTTACTGGATCCATGTGGTAGTTTCTTTTTCTTTTCCCCTTCGAACAAGTTTTTACATTTAAAACTTCCCAGAGTTTGGTGATAATACCCACAAACCAAGCTGTTGCACTCCATTCAACTTTATTTTCATGCTCCACATAATATTTTAAAGCATTCACAGTCGATTCGCAAAACACTGACGATGAGAGTTTGACAGACATTTTCTCAATATTTGTAGGATTCAGTACTTTCGCATTCAGCTTGTTTGCTTTTTTAACAACCATGTTCATCTCCAAGTTGTAAAGATCCTCAATGTGCTGAAAATCGGCTGATGAATCAGGTGCTGCAATGTTATTGTTGCAAAATTTCGGAAAGACAAAGGATCGTCGATTCAAAAAGTTATTGCATATATTTTTTAAATTGTGGACTGCATCGAAAATTAAAAACATTGGCTGATTAGTCCATTTGTTTTCAATAGATGGTTTAATCGTGCCTCCACAAAGTTCTTGAATATAAAACTTTCTGTTAACAGCTGCATTATCAACCGAAATGCCAATTACAGTAACCCCTGCTCGGTGCACCATTTCCATCACTTCCGTGTAACATTGATGCATTTGGCCAGCAGTCAAATTATGGATAGGGTAGAGAGCTACCATATCTCTAAATTTATGACAAAGAGATTTAACCATAAAACACAGAAGAGTAGAAGCTTGTTCGCCTTCAGCTGTCAATCCATGAAACTTGCCGGAAAAGTATTCAACACGCTTGGCCACATATATTTCATCGATTATGATTGTGCACATTCTTTCCAAATGGTTTAATGTGCTAACACGAAGTGTGAGGTAACTTGTGTTATCAAGCCCTGTTTTTTCATTTACTCGTCTTGTTAGTTTTTTTTAAGTGTTTATTGAAGGCAGTTTCAAAACTTCACTTTCCAATATTTTAGAGTAAGATGCAGTGCCTGATGCATATACCAGATATGACCAAATAATGGTTTGTGGTGTGTATGTTCTCGCATGTTTGTTCACCCCCACCAATTTCAACTGATCGACAAGAAATTGTATTTGTTGAAAAACAGGATTTGAATCTTCATAAAAAGTCATCATTTTTTTTCAAATTTGATTTTGCTTCTTGCTTGATCTCATCAAAGGTTTCATGAAATGGAGTTTCATCAAAACATTTTAAACGAGCAAGCAAATTCAACAACTGACTCATTGTTTCCAAATTGGAAGAACAAATATCGTTTGAAAATGATTTAGATAATTGTTTTCCTTTGTGATGTAGTGATATGTCGAATGATTTTGAAATTGAAATTGATGATTTAATAAACAAAATGTTATTCTGAAATTCCAACAAATAAATATATAAACGTTCATTTTGAATATGGAGTTGATATCCAGAAGGTATTTTCTCTTTACTTAATTTTTCTTTTAGATCAACTAAAGATAACTTGTTTATGACATCATTTTCATTAAACAAGTTTTCCAACTCCATCATTTGATTTTCAACAACTTCTTGTCGAGCTGATGACGAAGACTTCATTGTTGTTCTACGGTACTTTGGAGTTGATAAGTATGATGGTGCATTCTGAAAAATACTTGGCACTGCATCCTCTTTTAATTTAATTTTTGGTCTAACAGGTTTATTGGATTCACATCTTTTCTTTGATCGAGACATGTTTGTATCTTTTACATCACTAACAAAATCACTTGGCAAGAAATGGAGCGAACACATTTTTGAATATTTCCCAGGCTGAAAATTTTGGCAAGGATTAGCTCTAATCCATTTTTCACATAATTCCACATTGTTTAATGGATACGAATGAAAAGAAACTCCTTTACTTTCCGCTTTTTCAACACTGTCATATCCACTTTTGCATCCGTATGCAGAACACTTATTGACCATTTTCTTAGTTATTTATTATATTTAAAATTAGATTTATAAACCAAAACAATTATTATACGTAAATTTTACCGAGAAAAAGAGACATTTTAGAAAAACATCAGTAATAACACAAAATAAAACCCGAATAAACAATGGACGAACGAAAACAAGCAAGCATGTATATAATAGTGCAACTTTGTTTAACCCTTGCGTCAGCCTAAACCGTACACGGCTAGAATGAAATTTTGTTTGGTTGTCTATCCTGGTGTTATATCTAGATATCCATGGGATTGGCATTTCTTAATTCTACTGTATGACATTGAATGATACAATTAGTGAACATATGTGTGCATTTTTTTTTTGGGATGGGAAGTTGGGGGGGGGGGAGGGTTATTACGGTAGCGGAGGGTAAACAAGACTTACGTGTGGGCGAAGTGTTACAAAATATGACAGGGAAAGGGGGGAACAAGAGTTGACATACGTCATATGATTGCGTACTTTTATGAAAGTGAGCAAAAAATTTTATTAGATAACCCAACACTGTTGTTTTGTAAAAATATTTGGTTCATATACCGGTATTTTTCATATGTTTTGATGCATACGTCTTTACTAGTGATAACTGATATAGTAACTGAAAAAATTACTAACTGTAATAGTAACTGTAAAAACAATTTAATAATTACTCTAACTGTAATAGTAACTGAAAAATATTTGAAAGGCTAACTGTAACTCTTACTGTAACTGAAAAATGGTAACTGAATCAACACTGTAACGAAGCGCTTCAAAATATGGACCATGGAGCCAAGTCGTATAAATATGAACCATGGAGCCAAGTCGTATAAATATGGACCATGGAGCCAAGTCGTATAAATATGGACCATGGAGCCAAGTTGTATAAATGTGGACCATGGAGACAATTCGTATAAATATGGACCATGGAGCCAAGGTGTATAAATATGGACCATGTAGCCAAGTCATATAGATATGGACCATGGAGCCAAGTTGTATAAATGTGGACCATGGAGCCAAGGTGTATAAATATGGACCATGTAGCCAAGTCGTATAGATATGGACCATGTAGCAAAGTCGTATAAATATGGACCATGGAGCCAAGTCGTATAAATATGGACCATGGAGCCAAGTTGTATAAATGTGGACCATGGAGACAATTCGTATAAATATGAACCATGGAGCCAAGTTGTATAAATGTGGACCATGGAGCCAAGTTGTATAAATGTGGACCATGGAGCCAAGTAGTATAAATATGGACCACGGAGCCAAGTTGTATAAATGTGGACCATGGAGCCAAGTTGTATAAATGTGGACCATGGAGCCAAGTAGTATAAATATGGACCATGGAGCCAAGTTGTATAAATGTGGACCATGGAGCTAAGTTGTATAAATGTGGACCATGGAGCCAAGTAGTATAAATATGGACCATGGAGCCAATTCGTATAAATATGGACCATGGAGCCAATTCGTATAAATATGAACCAACGGAGCCAAGTTATTAAATATGAACCATAGAGCCAAGTAGTATAAATATGGATCATGTAGTCCACTGGATCATATACGATCCATTTTATAAAAGTATAAAAATATTAAAAAACAAGCAATTAAGCCTGTTCCATTTTGGACACAGGACGTGTTAGCGCATTTTCATGTTATGTATCAGTACGTATGCTATCTTTCAGTAAATATTTGTAAATTTTGGAAATGTTTATAAATTCAATTGTGTAATGCATATATCTGTAAAAAAAAGTTATAAAGACGTTTCTTAATATTTCAAAAAAAATTATTTTCTCTTAAATCTAACTACAAGTGGTTTGTGGTCACTGAAATAGGACTCATAATCGAAAACATTCGAAATTATAGTCATTTAATCGTCCGAAAACTCTGTCAATTGTTGCATAGCTCTGATACTTTCAATTAAACTCAGAACACAAGCTTACTATTTCATTTGATGAGTTTCTTAATAAATCTTGGTGAAACTACGTGCTGCAGTATTTCGCACCAAATGAACGGGCTATTGAACGTACAAGGTGTATATATAATATATAAGCCCCTTAGGAGCCCCGAAGCCCGGCCCTCAGAGGTCCTATCGCGAAATGAACTTTTGATGTACACATGGCAGGCCAAGACCTACAAAATGATATATACATCATGGGTCTAGGACTTATAGTTGCTGAGATATAGCGCTCCTTTATTAATATAGCTTATATAGTAAAAAACGGTACTAAGGCCCCTTTTACGGCCCTGAGAGGTCAGATCGCGAAATGGAAAAAGTCATTTCTTGGCAGGCCAAGAACTACAAAATGATATATACATCATGGGTCTAGGACTTATGGTTGTTGAGATCTAGGGTGATGACGGACGGACAGACAAAACGGGGACAATAGAGCATTTTTTTTCGAAAATGCTCTAAAAACTACTATAAACTTTTATTATGGATCTTTTTTTCTGGAACCATTTTATGTGTGTATACACAATTTCACATTTTTCCTCCAGCTAGACCCCTTAGCCGCCGTCTTAAGCCGCCGTAAGCCGCCACGAAGCCCTGTAAGCTGTAAGCCGCCAAAAAAATGTTAAGCCAAGCTGCCAAAAACTTAAGCCATAACTTTCCTAAGCGTGGGAAATTCGGAATTACCGCTAAAATTTTGCGTTGCGTAATACGTTGTACTGTTGTACAACAGTTTCACAACACCACTGCTACACATCGTTGAGAATAGTTTACCAACACCAATTAATTTTATATGAATACTGCTATGTTAATGATTCTTTGTTGATTATCTTGCTAACGTAAAAATAGTCGAATTCGAGTCTGAGTGATTTTTTGTTTATCAACTATATATTGAACACAGCAAAGAATTTTTTTTATTTTATTCATAATGGTTTCATAATAGTCTTTCAATTTCGACAAAAATCGTCTAATTGAGTTTTTACGATTAAATTCTAGACATTTCTCGTGAGCGTCGTGAGCGATATTACCTTTACTTACTCCCTTACTCCCATGGTTTGTACTTTTTTATACGATTTTATTTTATGATCGTGTTATTATTGCTATTTAGTTTTATAATTAGCTGACAATTTGTTTTATTAAAACATAGTATAATATATTATACATATATATAAATTTTATATATAATTATATATATTTGCAGTGAACCAAGAAATCAATGCTGTTGTGACAGTTGTTTATTTTATAACATATTTTTTTCAATGTTACGAAATTTTATTTTCTATTCTTTATTTAATGTAAACGACAACTCGTTAATATTAGTATTGTTTTCCATAGGAATTTTTTGAAATTAAATTTTAATTAAATTTCAAGCAATTTAACAGGTTAAATTATGTATAAATATATTGTCGTTAGCAGTGGCGTCACTAGGGGGGGGGTGCGGGGGGTGCGGACCGCTCCGGGTGACACCCTCACAAGGGGTGACACCAAAAAGCAAAATATCTAGTTTTAGGCCTATATTCTTATTTTGTAATTTAAAATAATTCAAAGCCGTATTTAATTTTTAAAAATAAATAAAAATATCACCGATTATTAACAGCTAATGACTTTATAAGGCTTCGAAAAAAATTAATGCCAAATATAAAATATGTCCGATTATTAACAGACACTGCGTACTTTTTATTAATTATTTTAATGAAATTATTGGTATACATGCACTGACCTATAGATATCAATTATCGCTAAAATCCTGACCACCCCGGAAACGGAAAAAAAAAATAATAAAGTCGCGCATGCGCACATATATACGGTCTCTGGAAAAAAAATATGGAGACCGGGGTGTCATGAGAGGGGTGACACCATGAGTTACCGCACCGGGTGACACCAACCCTAGTGACGCCACTGGTCGTTAGTATGAAATGAAACATAAAATAAAACATGCTATAGCTTGTAAAATTACATTAAAAATCTATAATGCAAGCAGACATTTACACAAAAAAAAAAAACCTAACCCTAGCCCAAAAGTCAGCTGATGACCAAAATATATCTGGCTATAAATAAGTCCAGGCAGTGTGCCAGTTGAATCAATATTCAGCACTGCTGGTTTAACTCCAGGAGATCGTCTATGGCGCCGTATAAAGCGGACATGGTGCTCTTTCTCCATGATAATCATGATGTTGTATCATAACATTATCATAACATTTGTATGGTCGTATGATTCATTCAATGATATTATGTTATTATATTATGATATTATGATATTATATATTATAACTAAACTATTATTGGATTCATTAATTGCTTGTTTTTTTTTTAATGAATGTTTGGCTTTAGTTTCAAGCCTACCACGGCCTATTCATGTTATATTGCAATTTCAAGTTGACAATTATTTAGGGAACAGTTAAAAAAATGTTATGTAGGGACATTGCCGTTGCTGAGTGTAAGAGTGAACATGCTTGTTCAGTCCAACGTTGCGTTGTTTAACTTTTATTTGTGTTTAGCTATAGCCTGTAAGCTGTAAGCCGCCGCAAGTCATCGTAAGCCGCCCATTGTCCTAAGCCACGGCTTAAGCCGGCTAGCCAGCCATAACAATTCTAAGCCAGCCATCATCAGTTCTAAGCCGCGGCTGAGGGGTCTTCCTCCAGCTATTTCAATCATTGGGCTTTACAAAACAAGCATGCTAATTGCCTTCACATCTAGTAAAATTTATTATCGGGCAGATGAAGCATGGAGTTCGTCTGTTTCTCTTGGTTATCACCGTTGGACCCTCAGGTCGACAGATCTAAACCGCTCAACCATCCGCCCTCCATTTTTTTTAGTTTCATATGCCCGCACACTAATACAAACTGCACACACAAATACACATTGCAACACACTAATACAAACTGCAACCCACAGATACACATTGCAACACTCTAATACACACTGAAACACACAAATACACACTGCAACACATATGTACACACTGCAACACACAAATTCACACCGAAACACACCAATTCACACTGAAACAAACCAATTCACACTGCAACATACATTTACACTCTGCAACACACAAACACATCTTCCGTAGTTTGTAGTTTAACTAGCGCCAGTGGAAACAGGGGCGGATTCAGAAAATGCCATTCAACTAGCTTGCCGACAAGTACTAAAGTGTAACATATCCCCCCCCCCCCGGGGCTGTGTTTCAAAGTAATTTTCCTGCCCAGGGCGGAACGCCCCCACCACGTGACACCACTACGTATATTATATATATAGTCTATCTAACACATACATCTAACTCGCATATAAACACAATTACCCATGTACAACATTCAAGTATACACGTATTTACATATAAAACACTCATGCAACGTGTAACACAAAAATTCACCACATATAGGCATTTGACACTAATGCGTACTGAATACAGACAGGGCATTATACACATGGGGATAGCATCAAGTATAGCAAACATATACATCTGTGCATTACTAGACAAAAGTATAACACAAAAATACACACATGTTGATCTATTCATTGAAACACAAGAAAAATACCCCAACATAGCTATACACCTTGATACAAGCTTGACATACCCCAACATAGCTATACACCTTGATACAAGCTTGACATACCCCAACATAGCTATACACCTTGATACAAGCTTGACATACCCCAACATAGCTATACACCTTGATACAAGCTTGACATACCCCAACATAGCTATACACCTTGATACAAGCTTTACATGCCCCAACATAGCTATACACCTTGATACAAGCTTGACATACCCCAACTTAGCTATACACCTTGATACAAGCTTGACATGCCCCAACATAGCTATACACCTTGATACAAACTTGACATGCCCCAACATAGCTATACACCTTGATACAAGCTTGACATACCCCAACTTAGCTATACACCTTGATATAAGCTTGACATACCCCAACATAGCTATACACCTTGATACAAGCTTGACATACCCCAACATAGCTATACACCTTGATACAAGCTTGACATACCCCAACATAGCTGTACACCTTGATACAAGCTTGACACATATAACACAAATACACAAATGGCATACACACACACGCCTGCATAAACAGTCAATAGAACAAAACTTTTGATACAAAGACACTCAGACCCACAACTGTAACACACTAACACATAAACACACAACTGTAACACACTAACACATAAACACACAACTGTAACACACTAACACATAAACACACAACTGTAACACACTAAAACATAAACACACACCTGTAACCTACAAGTTAATGTAACACACGCACATATATAGGCCATATATATATATATATATATACAAGGCCGTAGCCGGGGGGCGGGGGGCTAGGGTGGCTGCAAGCCCCCCCCCCTCCAATTAATTCTAAAAATCAAATTTTATTATAAAATATACTTCTTTATCATTGTGTTCCAATTTTTTCTTATATAAAATTCTCCGTACAGCCCCCCCCCCCCAAGCCGCACAGCCCCTCTCCCCCCAAAAAAACAAAATCCTGGCTACGGCCTTGTATATATATATATATATATGCTTGTATATGTATATATATATATATATATATATATATGCTTGTATATGTATATATATATATATAGATAGATAGATAGATAGATAGATAGATAGATAGATAGATAGATAGATAGATAGATAGATAGATAGATAGATAGATAGATAGATAGATAGATAGATAGATAGATAGATAGATATAGATATACACTGTAACAACTGATATATGTGCACACTGTAACAACTCATATATATGCACACAATTATTACGTATGGCTATTTGCCTAAACACATACAGATAACACACAAATATATACACACTTATGTATTAACATGCAAAGTGTACAGCTTTTCTGACATTATAGATTTTCTTTGTCGTTATGAAGTTCATTCCCTATAAATTCAAAAAGTTCTGCACCATTAACTTATTGACTCAATGATCGTGTTCATCAAATATATGCCACCTAACAAAAGGGGGAAAAAATCACAGTAGCCCAGCAGAATAGGATCAATGTTCCACGGCATTTCAAATCCATAGTGCCATTGATTAGGTATTAAAAATATCTTCTAGACTCTCGGTCAAAGTATAAAGCAAACAGGCTAGGGATTTAATAGTTTGACGTGTGCTAGAATAGACTGTTAACTATTAAATTGCACGGAAACTATAATATAGTTCACAGACTAAGGACACTGTGTTAGTCGTACATTTAAGATTAGACGTGTTCATTACAATGACATTACTCTATAGAATATGAACTTCATATCATTTAAGACGGTGATTTCTGAGAATAGATAAACTATCGGCAGAGTATTTTTTCGTTTATTGATTTTGACATAAAAATGGCACAGAAGAAAGTTGTGGTGATTTTTAGCGTCGACCATTTGGTTGGCCAATCTGTAGCCAAGACTTTGGTAAACAGTGGCGACTACTTAGTCCGAGGAGTGTCAACAACCGACCAGAATGGTGAGCAGAGCCCACGTGTCGCTGGTGTTGAGTATTTCAACATTGACCCAACAGATCCTAGGTAAGTTGATGAAGTCTCAAGTTGAGTTACTCACGATGGAGCAAATATAACAATTAGCACAATTAGCATTGAATCTGTTCATACATTTAGATATACCTGTACATAATATTGTTTTTCTTTATTATTCCAAAAGTGCCATAATATTTATAGATGTGAAAGTAAGTAAATATTTTCGCTTCTGCAATTGAGCTGGAATAAATATTCCCCGTGTATTATCTGACAAGGCCGGGCATGTGCAGGGGGGGGCGGCTGTCAAAACAGTGGGGCAAACCCGGGCACATGCGGGGGGCTGTCAGAACGGTGGGGCAAACCCGGGCACATGCGGGGGGGCTGTCAGAACAGTGGGGCAAACCCGGGCACATGCGGGGGGCTGTCAGAACAGTGGGGCAAACCCGGGCACATGCGAGGGGCTGTCAGAACAGTGGGGCAAACCCGGGCACATGCGGGGGGCTGTCAGAACAGTGGGGCGAACCCGGGCACATGCGGGGGGCTGTCAGAACAGTGGGGCAAACCCGGGCACATGCGGGGGGCTGTCAGAACAGTGGGGCAAACCCGGGCACATGCGGGGGGCTGTCAGAACAGTGGGGCAAACCCGGGCACATGCGAGGGGCTGTCAGAACAGTGGGGCAAACCCGGGCACATGCGGGGGGGGGGCTACGAATATATGCGCCTACATTCAGTTGATCTGCTTACAAATATTTGACATCTTTGTTTTCAAAACATGTTTATGACTATTTATATGCTTTTATTATCACACTTTCAAGCTGTGTCAGAGCCGTGATATTTGCTGTGTATGAGCCGTTATATTTCTGTGTCAGAGCCGTGTTATTTGCTGTGTATGAGCCGTGATATTAGCTGTGTATGAGCCGTGATATTTGCTGTGTCAGAGCCGTGATATGTGCTTGTATGAGCCGTGATATTTGCTGTGTAAGAGCCGTGATATTTGCTGTGTAAGAGCCGTGTTATTTGCTGTGTATGAGCCGTGATATTTGCTGTGTATGAGCCATGATATTTGCTGTGTCAGAGCCGTGATATTTGCTGTGTCAGAGCCGTGATATTTGTTGTGTATGAGCCGTGATATTTGCTGTACGACACACAGCCTGTACATGACGACACACAATTAAAAAAATGAAGATAAGTTCTTTAAGCACCATACACGTGGAGTATAAATAACAGTATACAGTACCAGTATTTATTAGTCGGCCTTGCAACAATTGAGGATCACCACATTGTTATTGCATTGGGTTCATTTCATATTAGGTACTGACAGTAGGTTACAGAAAAAGATGAATTATACACTTAACCTGCCCCGACGGCCCTGTACGGTAAAGGGAACTCATAGGGTAATTGAAAGGGAAGTTATAAAGCTTGTGGACCCCGAATGCACGAACGATACAAGATGACACTCGGGCTGTGCCATAGCGAGCTTTACTCGCGCCCGGGGCACCATACCTTTTAATAGCGCCCCCACATTCGAAAACCATGTAATATTATATGTAAAATATACCATTTGGCGCCCCTTTGTGAGTAGCGTCCGGGGCATGAAGCCCCTTGCCCATCCCTCGCTACGCTTCTGCACTCGGGTGGGTAATGGTGTCAGATACAGAATGACAATACTTTGAACGCAGTAGCCATTAATGAAGTTGTCTGTCACTGTTTCCCAAGTGATAAAGTAATAGGCATTTATCAGTTGCTCTGGTGGGCAGTGCTCGATTTACCGCCGGGATGCCGGGGATATCCCCGGCACTCAGGACTGTCATCCCCGGCTCTGCTGTAATTAATTTCATCCCTGCCGGGGATGACATTTATCCCCGGCTCTGCAGAAATTTTTTTCATCCCCGGCACTGATTTTTTCTTAAGGTGAGCCTAAAGTAGGGAATTGATTTTATAGAATTACTACAAATATTAGATGAAAAACACAGACAAAATCAGCTGATTTGAACTACTCAACACTATTTCTGCTAAAAAAATCTAAAGCAGAAAATATTTTCATCCCCGGCACAGGTTTTTTCTTAAATGGAGCACTGCTTATAGGTGAAGGTTTTCTTGGATGAATAAAGCGCCGAAATCCAACCGTCTAAACATACACACGTAACTAAGTGTCCATTTTTTTGTTTTAACAGCACAAGTGCCGTGTGTGTCAACCGCCTCATCCTAATTTTTAGACTATTTCATTCAACATCTAGACTATTTCATTGAACATCTAGACTATTTCATTAAACATCAAGACTATTTCATTGAACCATCAAGACTATTTCATTGAACATCAAGACTACTTCATTCAACATCTAGACTTTTTCATTCAACATCTAAACTATTTCATTGAACATCTAGACTTTTTCATTCAACATCTAGACTATTTCATTCAACATCTAGACTATTTCATTAAACATCAAGACTATTTCATTCAACATCTAGACTATTTCATTCAACATCTAGACTATTTCATTCAACATCTAGACTATTTCATTCAACATCTAGACTTTTTCATTCAACATCTAGACTATTTCATTCAACATCTAGACTATTTCATTCAACATCTAGACTATTTCATTGACGCCTAGTCGTCAAGAAATATAGAAGAGTTCTTTTCCTAAGTACATCAGATATTTACCTCAGCAATTTAATAAATCCAGCTTTCACACCCCCACACTGTCCGATTTTTATTTTGTGAGCCCATTCCTTAATAAAGTGTAAATGAAATTTATAAATGTATTAAAATTAATTCAATTGAATCCAAATAATTCCTGAATAAAATTAATTTATCGACCTGTAAGGCGGACTTTGACGGAAACATCCAGAACTAGTTAAACTATTCATTATATGAGATGAAAATATCCTACTGAGCTCAGAATAAGTATGATATGGTTTAAATTGTATTCGAATTCAATACAACGATATAAGTGTATTTTATTTTCATGAAAATCCTAGGATTGACCTAGCTTAATACATAAGGTAACTATTTGTACATGTAAAGTATCTTCAGTATGTTTGTTTTTTTGTTGTTTCTCTACCTAACATTTGTTTTTATTGTTTCTCTACCTAACATTGTTTCTCTATTATAATTTATTTCATCTTATAGCATGATTCAGCCTTTACTGCAAGAAGCTGAATTATGTTTTATTTACACAAAGACCAACTTGAGCGACCCTCGTGGTATTGATGCTGAGATATCATATGGCTGTCTTATTGCTGACTGTTGTAAAGATGTAAGAGTTATATTAACACTTATTACTTTTTTAAATTTTAAAGTAAAAGCCAATTGTATTCTCCAATGAATGAAATAAATTCAGAGAAGATGACATACAACAGTGTATTGGCGGACATAAAACAGTGTATTGGCGGACATAAAACAGTGTATTGGCGGACATACAACAGTGTATTGGCGGACATACAACAGTGTATTGGCGACGTGTAAATAGTACATTACATGTAAATACATTTGCGTGAACTAAGTGACACTTATATAAACATTCATCAATCTAATAAGTATTTTAAAAATGTGTTATACATCTTAATCAAGGGAACAAGACTTTGAATATCATTAAATGAACTTTTTTCTTTAGTTAGATCAAACAATAACACTTATTCCATTGAAACCGTACAATGTAAGTTTATCGCTAATTTAAAAGGAACTTTAAACAAGCAATTTAAGTCTTTTCCGTTTCGGACAAAGGACATTTTAGAGCATTTTCGTGTACGGTTACGCCGGATGAAATCCGTATTTTTTTTTCCGGGTTACAGCCATAAATATTGCTCCACGCTTATAATTTTGGCCCTGAGAGGTCAGATCGCGAAATGGACTTTTGATGTACACTTGGCAGGCCAAGACCTACAAAATGATATATACATCATGGGTCTAGGACTTATGGTTGTTGAGATCTAAGGTGATGACGGACAGACAGACAGACAGACAAAACGGGGACAATAGAGCATTTTTTTTCGAAAATGCTCTAAAAAGTGTAATTATCCGATCAAATGAATATTTTAGAAACCACTAATTTATTTGATCTGGCGTATTTTATATCAGTTTTAGTATACAGTGTACTAGTGCATGTATATCAATCAACTCCCTTGGAAAATTCTTTAAATGACGTAAAAATGAAACTTTGAAATTGCATAATTTTTGTATCAGCATGCGTATTCTGTCAGATACTTGTGGTATATAATTGGTACAATATATTTTAAGATGTAAAATATCACTAAGAAATAAATTTTCTAGGGTTACATCAAAACAGCCTAACGAAGTCCACAATAAACTGTTAATTAATTTTATTATTACCTTTTATTTTTTTTAGCTATAATACATTTTTAAATCTAGCTATATCATATTATTATATTGGAAAGATAAAGCAGACCTAATGTTGCGTAATGACATTCGGAAATTACTGCCAAAGCCGGATAGGCCGTAGATCTACACATTATAGTTAATTGCCTTATATGTACTAATAAAATACACCCTTTTTATTACTGAAATTCTATTTCAAGTTTTTTTTTTTTAAATAGCTATCTCCATTAAATAGCTATCCCCAATAGCTATGACCATTAAATAGCTATCGCCATGAAGTAGCTATCTTCATTAAACAGCTTTCACCATTAAATAACTTTCATCGTTAAATAGCTATTGCCATTAAATAGCAATCCGCAATAGCTATCGCCTTTAAATAACTACCCCAATAGCTATCATCGTTAAATAGCTATTGCCATTAAATAGCTATCCCCAATAGCTATCGCCTTTAAATAGCTAATTAACATTAAATAGCTATCACCATTAAAAGGTTATCACCATTAAATAGCTATTGTTACAGGCCCCGCTCACGAGACCCCAGATGTTGAGGATCCCGAGAAGGGTAACCTGGGCTTGTTGCTAGAAGTACGAGGGCTGATCCAATAGTTGACTCGTATTTTATTTTTTTCTTCCTGCCACACACGCAGTCTCCACAACAATTAAGGTTGAACAGGTGACGATGATTAACTCGACAAAGTCGTGGGTACAACAAATCAGATATTTTATTATATACAGGGGCACCAGACCGTATCAGGGGATCTGGTGGCCTTTCAAAATGATCAACGATAATCCAAAAAGATAAGATGCAACACAGAGGTAATTCAATAATAAATTATCTATAAGTACTAGGATGTGGTCACTTTAGATCTCTCTTTCTCTCACTATGGCTCTCTTCTTTCACTCAGAGACTCAGCAATCGACTGGCTATCACTAAGTTGGATTGCTATTCACAAGTCGACTTGTCGAGACGCCGTTCCCAGGCCGACTGTCTTAGAATCTATCTTTTACTCCGCTCAACACTTTCTCCCACGTGACCATTAGCCAATCAAATATGTTAACTGCTAATTCAAACTTTCAAACCAATGGTGGGGTGTGGCGTCTAGATGTGGGGGGTGGGGGAGAAGGAAAGTAGTCCGCCGTAAAATAACAACTGGACATCCCGCGAGTCGCTGTCTCTTTGAAGACGCCGCCGTCCGGTGGCCAGGGAAGAATGTAACATGTTACTGTTACCCGTAACTTTGGTTCACCGAGGGAGGTTCGGTCCGAACACCTGGACGAGAGATGCAATTAACGGGGGTGGGGTGGGAACGGGGGGGGGAACTAAGGAGCGGGAACGTAGATTTGATGTATAGTTTACTTTGATATACATATTAAAGATATTACTATTTTTACGTTAAGGGTTGGAGTAGGTAGTTTCGATAAATTAGTCACAACCTGTGACAGCTATCATTATTACTATATCTATATAAGAGTATAATCATTAATTTTATTACGGATAAATATTGTTTACTAAGTCGGGTCAATACCATAGTGGTCAATACCATAGAGGTTAATACTGTACAAACAAAACTCATTGAAGAGCCACATACTATAAGACCTATATAATAATTGAGGGTGGAGGGTTCAGTATTTGTTAAACTCGTTATACAGGGAGGTAGAGTAGTTGATTTGATTTTATTAGTCTATGATTACTAATAGGGGGCGGCGGAGTTTGAAGTTAGTTATTGAACGTTAAATAGGGGAGGATTTTTTAGCTTATTATTTTTATAGGGTGGGGGGGGGGTAAAATATTGACGTAATTTTAGTAGTGTAGTCGCCGAAAATTTGACCCTTTTTGACAAAGGGAGGGGGTGGTTTAAAAAGTGTTTATAAACGTTTACATTGCTAAAAACCCAAGGTTATGCTAGGCTACCTCTAGATAAACCCAAGGTGCTAGGCTACATCTAGATACACCCAAGGTGCTAGGCTACATCTAGATAAACCCAATGTTGTGCTAGGTTACCCTCTAGATAATATATATATATATATTTAAAGAAATGGTCCTGATGGAATCAGACTTTTAAAAAAATTACATTAATAAAAAGAACTAGAAATGAATCTGTTATTACAAACAATAATAATAGATAAATACATTGCTAACCATCAAGTGATCCACACATGTCAATCATTTGTCCACATGGCAGTTTATAAACTCAGTGGAAATAATACCACAAAATACAAAAGACAGAAATAAGTAACTAGAACAACGCAGTGACTACGGTTCGGTCCGACCGAACCCGTATTTTTTTTCGGGACAAGCCATAGATATTGCTACACACCCTAACCCTATCCCTAACCCTAACCCTATCCCTAACCCTAATCCTGAAAAAAAATTCTGAAAAAAAAATATATATCCCATATTCCTTACACCCTAATATAATGGTTTTGGCTGGAGCCGGAGCCACTGCGTTTGAACAAATGGAAGCAGGGTCGTTCTCATGGTGAGGCAAACTACGGGAGTGACCTAGTGACCCACTGACAAAAAGTCTCTTCCAGCGTCAATCCTGTACAGTCTGATGATATGAGGCAACAAAATATTCCAGTCTCTTCCTTTGGCCCCAAAATATCCAAAATCTCTTCCTAGGGCCCTAAAATATTCTATAGTCTCTTACTAGGGCCCCAAAATATTCTATGGTCTTTTCCTAGGACCCCAAAATATTCAGGTCTCTTTTAGGGCCCCAAAATATTCCAGTCTCTTACTAATGCTCTAAAATATCCCTTAGTCTCTTCATAGGGCCGCGAAAGCTCTGAATGGCTCAGATTATTTCATGAACAACACTGTTAATAATCAGTCCAATGTATATATTATTTCGTATATACCTATTAATAGATGCTTTCTATGTTCACAGAACAATGTTCGACACACCATCTTCTGTTCTCAACTAAATTCAAATGAAATTTGTTCCCTCATGGCGAGACATTTGGTGGCCAAAGCTGAGATAGAAAAATACATGCGAAGCATTGGTTTAAGCTTGACTTGTTTGATACTTCCAGTTCTGTACCAGGATATAGTGGACATTTTCAAACCTACATTCGATGGACGTTCGTATAACATTGGTAATTATCTAAATATAATCGTATATATGTAAGAAAGAGACAAATAAATAACAATAAATATTTAACTGCATTGTCTAGGGGAGAGACATCAACGAATCGGGTCATTATAGAGCAATGTATAATTTTTAATTTTTTTTTTTTTGCTTTTAGTTTTACTAGATCATTATATTTCAACGCTTAATAGACGGATTACAATTTTAAATTGCTTTTTTTTTTCCATGCGGAAATCGGAAAAGATTAGCGCGCCATTGCGTGACAAAGGTGTCTGCAATCACGTTGGACCTTTGATGAGTGTGCTTTTTATACTAGTCAATTATTAAAACGAATTAAAACACAATAATAAAAAGGTATTTTTTTTATATTTTCTATAATTTCTGGAACAAAACATTGGGAAATTAAACTTGAAACATATAAGACCAAAAAGTATAAAAATAAGTATCAAAAGGAGTAGTTCTAGTCTATAAAGATAAAAATACATTGTTGAGGTACTCATACAAAGTTGAGTGGACTATTGAGGTACTCATACAAAGTTGAGAGGACTATTGAGGTACTCATACAAAGGTGAGTGGACTATTGAGGTACTCATACAAAGTTGAGTGGACTATTGAGGTACTCATACAAAGTTGAGTTAACTATTGAGGTACTCATACAAAGTTGAGTGGACTATTGAGATACTCATTGTGGCGTGTACAATTTGCCCTCATCACCGGGTCAAGGTTCCAGCCGCCATATTGAATCGTTTCATCGACGTCGCCTTTCCCCCAATCGTTTCACTGACGTTCTCCCCCCCCCCCAAACGTTGCGGTGACAGACATCGTCGTTTTCACCCCCCCCTCCCCATAAACGTTGCACCAACGTATTCGCCCCAACCTTATAAAAGACGTGAATAGTAGTAGTTGAGCCAGTAAGGCGCTCTGAGTTAGTAAGGTGCTGACAGTCATATGAGTTAGACGTAGAGTAGTGTAGATAGTTCTAAGATTCTAAGAGTTAGTTGTAAACTTGTAGTGACATTTGTTTAAGTAGACATCATTAGACAAAGGACTTATATTGTATATACATATATATTCACCTATGTTTAGAAGCAATTAAAGTTAGATCTGTTGTGTTCACATACCAAGCCTTGGCGTTGATATATTTATTAGTTAGAAAAGTTAACGCTACATATTTGAAAGTAATAACGTAACATTTGGCGAGCCTGCCCAAAGATATTTCTGGAATCTTCATCTAAGTCAGCAACAGCAGCCAGCAGAGGAGTCTCACTGACTCGAGAGCAGCCAGTAGAGGAGTCTCACTGACTCAGCAGCCATCAGAGGAGTCTCACTGACTCAGCAGCCAATAGAGGAATCTCACTGACTCGAGAGCAGCCAACAGAGGAGTCTCACTGACTCAGCAGCCAACAGAGGAGTCTCACTGACTCAGCAGCCAATAGAGGAGTCTCACTGACTCAGCAGCCAATAGAGGAGTCTCACTGACTCAGCAGCCAACAGAGGAGTCTCACTGACTCAGCAGCCAATAGAGGAGTCTCACTGACTCGAGAGCAGCCAACAGAGCATTCTCACTGACTCGAGAGCAGCCAACAGAGGAGTCTCACTGACTCTGCAGCAGCCAAGAGAGGAGTCACACTGACTCTGCAGCAGCCAAAAGAGAGGAGTCACACTGACTCATACATAATCTAGGAGAGCAGAGAGAAGGCGACAAGAGGAGTCAGTCAGTCTGTGTTAATATATTCTTAAAAACCAGATAAGTTTTCTTTTTAAATTTTATCTTAGTGCACAATCAAATGTCTCGTTTATTTTGAATCCTTATAGATATTTTGTTGGTAGTCTCTCACTGAGGACATCTTTGTTACTTTTGTAACGGAGTGTTTAAAAGCGGTGCTCGGAGAGATTACATAACATTTATTTGTTAGATCGTTACTGTCTAGTTTGTGTATATGTGACAGTATTGTTTTATTTGTTGTTACTATCAGTTTTCTCTGCCTTTTGTCTTGTTTATTTCGTATTGTATTTGTACCACAGAAATTTACTTAGTTTGTGTGTTAGATTGTAGATAATAAGTATTTCATTATCCTTATTTAGTTGAAGTTAATATTAAGGTAAGTCAAGGTAACTCAATTTGTTTGTAAATCATTATTCATAACTGAGAATGTCATCATTTGAACATTTCGTTACCTTAGGACAAACATTAGGGATAGAAACAAAAAATTAGAGAAATGGGCGCAGGATAGGTTAGAGAAGGAACAGGCTAGGTTAGATAAGGAACATGAGAAGGAACAGGCTAGGTTAGATAAGGAACATGAGAAGGAACAAGCTAGGTTAGATAAGGAACATGAGAGAGAACAGGCTAAGCTAGATAAGGAACATTCTTACAACATAGCACAAGGCCAGTTAAGAATCAAGCAGTTAGAATTAGAGAAAGAGTTAAGGGATGGCCAGCTCAATAATCCTACCCCTCTACCTACCCCACTGTCAACCATAGATCATAGTCTTGCAAATAGAATAGCTCACTATAAATACCATCTATTTGACGAACAGAAGACAACGATCGACAATTTCCTCACCAAATTTGAGCGTGACATGAGAGAACTTGACTTCCCCGAATCCAAATGGACGTACTTGTTAGGTAAATCTTTTACTAGTGACGTTTCCCTTAAGATATGTTTAAACCAGGACAGTTACCAGGTAGCTAGAGAACAGCTTCTAAGGACATATGGACAGACAGAAGCTAGTTTTAGGAAGGCGTTTCATCAGACAGTTTTACAAAAGGACGATGACCCCCAGACATATTTTGACAAATTAGGTACTGCCTTGGATAAATGGCTACAATATGCTAAGGTAGAAAGGACATTCGAAGCCTTTAGGACATTTTTCTTGTTAGACAAGGCCATTCATTCCTGCCACCCTGAATTGAAGTCATTCATTTTAGAAAGGGGACCAAAGACACTAGAGACAGCCATGGACCTAATAAGGAAATATAAAACCGCTCACCCTGATAGACCCACAACTACAGTAGAAAATGGTATACAGGACATTATATGTTTTAGTAGCGACACAAGCAGGTCCCATCACAGACATTGTCACAACAGAGTAAATGAGAATAGACCGGCAGGTAGGACAGAATTAATATGTCGAAGCTGCAACAGAAAAGGACATTTTGCTAGGGACTGTCCTTTGAACCATAATAATAGACAATCTAGGTCACCTGAGGACAACCGTAGAGGCAATTATCAGGGAAGAGGTAGAAGTAGTTCAAGAGACAGGGTTCATGACGCCATGTGTTCATTAGAGCCATCCAAGCCCCTGACAGTAACAAAAGGTAGAGTAGGACATAATAGCGTAGACGTGCTAAGAGATTCAGGATGTAATACAGTCTTAGTTAAGAAATATTTAGTTCAACCTTCCCAATACACTGGCAGATTTGGTAAATATAGAGGCTTTGACGGACAAATTGTAGCCTCCCCAATAGCAGAAATAGACATACAGACAAACTATTTTAATGGTAGAGTGGAAGCACAGGTAGTTGACAGTCTCATTACAGACCTTATTATAGGTAATAGTGTTATGGAGATCAAGGACGATAGAAATAGCAGGCAAACAAGGACAAATTGCAAACAAAAGCCCAGGGTTAGATTCAGTGACGTACAACACAGTAGTACCCGTAGTGTAAAGCCAATAATTTGTTTTCGTTGTGGGTTACACAACCACAAGTCTAGGGCCTGTCCAAAGCGTGTAGATGAAGTTATCTGTGGACAGTGTTGTAAAATGGGTCACAAAGAACAGTTCTGCTCCACAATAGCGGAGTATAATAGGAATTACCGCCAGAAATATATAAATTAACCCAAGTTAAGCAGACTACGAGTTTATAGCTTTAATTACTAAGTAGAATGCTAATTAAAACATAAGTTATAAGTTGGTGTTGTTACCATAACAGTAGTAAGAATATGATGTTTGCTAAGGCTAAGTAATATATGCAAAATGCGCAGTCAAAGGTAAGTGATATAGGTCACACTAGATAGATATACTGAATTAAGTATGATCAGCTAAGTCCAGAAGTTACACGGTAAGTTTAGATGTCTTGTTTATTTGACTCGTGCACTAAGATACTAAGATACTGAGATAATATGTTCAATATCCCCCCTCTACAGAATATGCCCTTAAAATTTCATAGCTAGTTATTCACAGGCTGACTAACAAAGACCAATACCTACATATCGTTATACAAGTTCAAGTCGCCACCTTTGTGAGGGCCTAAACATTTATCTGTTACCAACGATCTAATTTCACCTGTTTTCACCTCATCATATTTGTTCTACGTGTAGCCCCTCACTCAAGCGTAAACCCAGTCAAAGACGCACTCAATAATTTCCTGTTACCAACGATATGCAGAACGTCATCAACAGTTTACATCAATGAAACAGACAAAACTAAAACCACGCCTCATAATTGACACGTTTATCACAAGAGGTGTAGTTAATGTCACTTCGACCTCAAGTTCACCAGCGAGTGACTATTACAGACAATGGAACGTTTTCGTCTTTCCCGTTCGACACGTTGTGTAAAACTGACCTGTATGCCCCATCACCTATTTGAACCAAGACATCGAGGAGCAATACAAGCCAGTAACAGAATGAACTTGTTTGTATTTTAGAACATTGCATTCATTATGTTTTTTTTTGTTTCGTGCTTTATTAAGTTTGTAATTTATTAAAATGTATTACGTTACATTATATTGACTTATGCATAGATGCTTGACAAGTAGTCTAGACATGTTTGATTTGACATCCATACCATTTTCAGTGTGATGTAATACTGTTCCCCCACTAGACTTTTTTATAATAATGTTTGTTAGTTTGTTTTACTACGTAAAACGTGGAAAAGAGGGAGGTATGTGGCGTGTACAATTTGCCCTCATCACCGGGTCAAGGTTCCAGCCGCCATATTGAATCGTTTCATCGACGTCGCCTTTCCCCCAATCGTTTCACTGACGTTCTCCCCCCCCCCCCCCAAACGTTTCGGTGACAGACATCGTCGTTTTCACCCCCCCTCCCCATAAATGTTGCACCAACGTATTCGCCCCAACCTTATAAAAGACGTGAATAGTAGTAGTTGAGCCAGTAAGGCGCTCTGAGTTAGTAAGGTGCTGACAGCCATATGAGTTAGACGTAGAGTAGTGTAGATAGTTCTAAGATTCTAAGAGTTAGTTGTAAACTTGTAGTGACATTTGTTTAAGTAGACATCATTAGACAAAGGACTTATATTGTATATACATATATATTCACCTATGTTTAGAAGCAATTAAAGTTAGATCTGTTGTGTTCACATACCAAGCCTTGGCGTTGATATATTTATTAGTTAGAAAAGTTAACGTTACATATTTGAAAATAATAACGTAACACTCATACAAAGTTGAGTGTACTATTGAGGTACTCATACAAAGTTGAGTGGACTATTGAGGTACTCATACAAAGTTGAGTGGACTATTGAGGTACTCATACAAAGTTGAGTGGACTATTGATAATCTGCGAGTTCAGTGATATAAATATTCAAAATCTTTCCGAAAAATTACAATTAAAATGAAAAATGAATGTATTTTAGTGGAAACATACATCGCATACATCACATACATCGCATACATCACATATATCGCATACATCACATACATCGTATACATCACATACATCGCATATATCACATACATTGCATAAATCACATACATCACATACATCGCATACATCATATACATCACATACATCGCATACATCATCTACATCGCATACATACATACATCACATACATCGCATACATCATCTACATCGCATACATACATACATCATCTACATCGCATACATACATACATCACATACATCGCATACATCATCTACATCGCATACATACATACATCACATACATCGCATAAATCACATAAATCGCATAAATAACATACATCTTTTAAGAGAATGAAGTGGTTTTGGTGTTTTATCTTTTTGAAACGACCGGGATGTTTTTGTTAATACAAGTTATACAAACCTTAAAATATTTAATAAATAATTTTTAGCACTTTAAATAAATGAATATTTTATAACAAGGAACATTTTCGCCATTTAATATCTATTTCATTGATTAACAAGGAACATTTTCGCCACTTAATGTCTATTTAATCGATTGTAGAAATCCCAATGGGAACGGTTCCTCTAGATCTGATGAATGTGGAAGATGTTGGTCCGATAGTGGCCACTGTATTGCAGCATTCAGACAATTACATTAACAAGACCCTCAGTATTTGTGGTGATAAGAAAACTATCAAGCAGATTGCTGAAGTTCTAAGCAAGTGTTTTCATCCTAAAGTATTTAAAGACAAACAGGTTCGTACACATCTGTTCACTCCGCTTTACATATATTTAACTCAGTAAGTGATAGGATTCATAGGAAGTAACTCTTATGAATAATAAAGACAATGTATCTCAACTCTTATGAATAATGATGACAATGTATCTGTTTGTTAAATTTAGGTAACTCCGTACGAATTTCAGCTCAGAAGGTCACATGAATTAGCGGGTTGTTCAGATCTGGCAAACATGTTTCAATTTTTCCAGCGAGTCGATCAACGCTATAATTTGTCAGTTTCTAAGCAGATGAACCCACGGGTAACCAGCTTTGATGACTGGGTCAAAAACAACAAAGATAAACTCTCTTTAATATTTAAATAAAGAATATTTAGGATGTTATTTTTTTAAATATAGGTATTTTCCTGAACAAAAAGTAATTATATTTACTGTCGAAAAGTAATCTACGAGATGTTTTTCTTTAAATATTTTCCGCTAAACTTAAAATAAATATTAATGCAATATCATTGCTACTGTTTCATTATCATATGTATTCTTGTTTCAAATGTCAATAAAATTTCTGAATTTTTCTATTTGAATTTTTTTTTCTTCAACTTTTTTTTCTCACAATAAGTAAAAGATTTTATTTAAATGTATAGACGACTTGCATGTAAGGCCATCCACAAGGGGACCGCTTCCGATGGTGCTATTATAAATACAATTGAATCCTTCGTAAAATTGTCTCCACAATTTGTATTTAAAAGTATAAAATCACCTACATGTTAGTATATTGAATGGAATGTTTCTACTTTATGTTCTGGATTTGATTAAAAGTTGAGAAAGGGCAAATAATAAGTATTGAAAATAGGTGGCATAATCGTTACAGTACTTACTACAAATAAGGTAAGTAAAATAAATATGTAACAATCAACCAAAGTGGAGCTATAAAAAACGTAAACTAGTATAACTATCGACCAAAGTGGATATATAAAACATCAAACTAGTATAAGTACAGTATAACTTCTACACCTTTCACTTATTATTTTCCCCAGGGCCTAGAAATCCTACCGTCGGCACTGGTAGTATATTAAAGGTATAATTTGAATTCGCGTTAAATAGTAGTTATATAGTAGTTACATAGTAGTTATAATAGTTTTAAGTCGCAACAGACTTCTTTTAAGTCACATTTTTGCCAAATAAAACTTTCAAAATTTCTAATACTTATACCCGAACTAGTTTTTTGTTCCAGAACTCGGCTGGTAACCCAAACATTTAAATCAATAAGATACATACAATACGATTAAAGATAAAATAATCGATATTTAAAAAAAATTATATTTAGCCGAAAACGCAAAGTATTCGTATTAAATAAAGAGAAAGTTAAACAAACAAATGTAAAGCTAAAAAAAATATTCTATTAATATTTCTTATCAAATAATGTATCATGGGAGATGTTTTACTATCTTATCAAGTAAAGCTTCATGGGTAAAGTTTCATGGGAAATGTTTTACACAATTTTTTGCTGATATTCTAATTCATTAGTTTCAGGAGTTTCTTTGTCGATATTTCTGGAAATATTTCAAGAAACTTTCAAAGGAATTTAAATTCTCTAGCAAAGGGCGCGACTATCAGAAGCAAAAAAATTGCGTTATTATTTGCTTGTATTTTTTCTTAACTTCATTTCTTGTCTGTGTGTCCTCGGAATTTTGCAATCCAATTTTAGACCACTTTCCGATAAGCTATAGCTCTAATACTTTCAATAAAACTCAGAACCCGATGACAATGCAATATTCTTACTATTTCATTATGATTTGATGAGTTTCTTAATAAATAAAATTAAATATGTTTGGCGAATAGGTCACAGCCTTGTCTAAATCAAGTGAAATTACTGATGCTAAATATAGTACACAGTAACGGAATTTGGCACCAATTTTAGACCACTTTCCGAAAAACTATAGCTCTGATACTTGCAATATAGCTCAGAACCCGATGACAATGCAATATTCTTACTATTTCATTATGATTTGATGAGTTTCTTAAGTATTTTTCGAAAATAAAATTATTGTGGCTGAAGTAGTGAAGAAAGAATGTGTGATGTCAGTGCTCTCCGATACGTTCTTGCGGCCAAAATTGATTTTAAAAGTGAACGCAGCGCGATAAAAACAAATGTGTTGAAAAATTATTTAAAGTGAAAGCATTCAAAATTTATATTCTCTGTTTATAAACATGATACTCGAAAACGTTTCACTACTTTCTTTGATATTACAATGTGCGGTTGTGTAGGTTACGCGCACAGTTGTGTATCTTTGCGTGGCGAGGTCAAGTGAGAGGTCACGAGGTCAAGAGTCTGGTGGTTTCTGGACTCCGTCCATCGTATGGATAGTAAATATGTTTACTGTTAAGTGTTCGAATGTGGATTGTAGAAAGTTCGAGTGATGACTTTGTGTCATAAATAAGAAGCAGTACAGGACAACACATAATAACACGCATCCAATAGCGTTACAACAATGTAATTTGATGTAATTGATGGGCAAGGAAACAGCAACACAACGGAAGCGCCGTCTGGAGAAGAAGGAATATCGTCAACAGCACTCCAACAAAATGGCTAAAGTTAGTCATTAGGAGTAGCAAAACAGAAGGGCGCGTGAAACAATAGAGCGAACGCAACTTCCAATCATACTGTGTTGGGCTTGCACAGTACACAAAATGCAAGGATGTACAGTTGATCACGCCGTGGTTTACCTCGGATCAAAACTTTTCGCTAAAGGTCAGGCATATGTGGCGCTCAGTCGTGTTAGATTATTTGAAGGATTGCGAATTGAAGAACTTGATTGCTCAAAGCTGACTGGAAAGACACCATGCAATGAAGATGCAATGAAGGAAATGGAAATCGAGTCAGCAAGATTTCTCCCACCTTTCGAAAAAGAGATCGAGACGGGTCTTTAAGACTATGACGCACCATTTCAAATTTTCACCAATCAAAAACTAAAAAGTAGAAAATAAAAATTACATTATAAAAACATATTCTATAAAAAAACGTTTTTCTTGCGTACTTAAAAGCAGAAAATAATTTCTGAATAAATTGGTAAGATGGTAATAGTAATAGACTTTATAAGAGATTCTGATTTTTATAAAAACGAAAAACGTTGGGCGTATGAACACAAACATCCAGACCTTTATAACATACTCTAATTTATATAAATGAAAACCTGTTTAAAATAATTTCACTACATTAATATATTGATTCAATTGACTTTACAAGTATTACATTCTATATCATGAGTTTAGGTTATACAATACTAGAATTAATTTTATTTTAATTGTTAACATTTGATGATTCTAATACTGTAATACATTCACATGATATAAAACATGCGCCCAACGTTTTTCGTTTTTATCTAAGTTTATCGTGAGTTTTTCTTTCAGCCTTAATAACGGAAACTTACTAAAATTGGTAGAATCGGTACCATAACTAGCGTTTGTGTGCCCATTCTAGTAACAAACAGGACGAGTACTGCAGATGCCGCCCCTGGCTGGCGCCAAAGTATGAGCCGCAGGGACAGACCACTCCACTGGGCAGGCCTCAGCCCCGTAGCGTGAAAATACAACAGGAGGGTCCAGGCATTCTACAGCAGGGGCCAGGCAATAGCAGGGGGCCAGGTAATACATTTTACTAAGTAGGACAAATAAGCAGGGGGGCCAGACAAAACGCAGGGGGGCGGCCCCCCGCACGCTACTATTTGGTCCAGTTATAGAAGAATATATCAGGAGAGTACAAAGTAAGTCTATCTATGGCCCTCGATTCTGGAGGGACCTCTGATAACATTTATAAATTACTCATTTATTTGATTGTTATTAAAAAATGCATATTTCAGGAAACAAATGGGTGTGACCTGTTTCTGAAGAAGTATTTTATGGGAAATGATCTCTTTCTGTTTCAATGTAAATTGCATAAAGCCTGTATTACATTTTTATCGACCCAATTAGAAAATGTTAGTGCATTATCATGTTGACAGTTTAAAATGTTTGTTTCCCAATTTTTTTCCGGGAGCTCAATTTGTTTTATTATGATTCAGATATCTAGAGCATTTTCGAAAAAAATGCTCTATTGTCCCCGTTTTGTATGTCTGTATGTCATCACCCTAGATCTCAACAACCATAAGTCCTAGACCCATGATGTATATATCATTTTGTAGGCCGTTCATTTGGTGCGAAATACTGCAGCACGTAGTTTCACCAAGATTTATTAAGAAACTCATCAAATGAAATAGTAAGCTTGTGTTCTGAGTTTAATTGAAAGTATCAGAGCTATGCAACAATTGACGGAGTTTTCGGACGATTAAATGACTATAATTTAGAATGTTTTCAATTATGAATCCTATTTCAGTAACCACAAACCACTTGTAGTTAGATTTAAGAGACAATAATTTTTTTTCAAATATAAAGAAACGTCTTTATAATTTTTAGAGCATTTTCGAAAAAAAAATGCTCTATTGTCCCCGTTTTGTCTGTCCGTCCGTCCGTCATCACCCTAGATCTCAACAACCATAAGTCCTAGACCCATGATGTATATATCATTTTGTAGGTCTTGGCCTGCCAAGAAATGACTTTTTTCCATTTTGCGATCTGACCTCTCAGGGCCGTAAAAGGGGCCTTAGTACCTTTTTACTATATAAGCTATATTAATAAAGGAGCGCTATATCTCAGCAACTATAAGTCCATTTTTTTTCACTATTACGTCACCATAAGTTCTAGACCCATGATGTATATATCATTTTATAGGTCTTGGCCTGCCATGTGTACATCAAAAGTCAAATTTGCGATCTGACCTCTGAGGGGCGAATACTAGGGCTTCGTAGGTACCATTTTTTACTATATAAGCTATATTAACAAAGGGGCATACAAAGGGGCATAACTCATTATTTATTTTTGTAACAGTTATTAACATGACTTACTTCCCTCTCTATTTATCAAAACCCATACCACGAAAATGCTCTTAAACGTCCTGTGGCCGAAACGGTACAGGCTTAACATTGCTTCTTTAAATTTTTCTCGTAACACATGAAACGTATCGTAACGACACATCGTAATATGTTTAAGCATTAAAATAAAATATGCTAATTTCACTCAATATCAGCTAGGCCTGTAATATCTTTTCCAAAAATATTATAATTGTGAAGTTTTGAGATCAGTCACCATTTGATATGGAATTAAAAAATATAATTAATCATCAGTCTAGAATAAGCTAAAAAAAAACAAATAGTGTCATTAATACAAGACGTAAAATAATATGGATATAATGTTGTATGATATAATGTATATTAAATGCCCTTGATGTGATGGAGAATGTAGGAGCAGACAGCCCATAGGCCACAGTTTGCCCAAAATATGGATATAATGTTTTATGATATAATGTACTAGTTGCAAGTACCCGGCTTTGCCCGGGTTTAAAATAAGGTTTTCTGTTTACCTTCTGTTTTCTCCCTACCCCCTCTCTCCCTTCCTCTCTCTCTCCCTCCCTCCCTCCCTCCCTCCCTCCCCCTCTCTCCCTTTCCCTCCCTCCATTTCTCCCTCCCTCTCTCCCTCTCCCTCCCTCTCTCTCCAATCTCTCTCCCTCCCTCCCATCTCCCTGTCTCCCCTCTCCCCTCCTTCTCCCCCCTGTCCATCCCCCTCCCTCCCTCTCTCCCCTTCCTCCTTCCCTCTCTCTTAGTCCCTGCCCCCCTCTCTCTCTTTATCTCTTCCTCCGATTTCTCCTATCCTCTCTCTCCCTCTCTCCTTCCCTCTCCCTCCTTTCTCCCTCCCTCTCCTCTGCACCTCTCTCTCTCCATCCCCTCTCTCCCCCTTCCTCCCTCCCTCATTCCCTCTCCCTCCCTGCCCCCCTCACTCTTTATCTCTCTCTCCCTCCCTCTCCCACCATCTCTCTCTCCCTCCCTCCCCTCTATCTCCCTCCCTACCCCCTATCTCCCTTCCTTTCTCTTTCCTTCCCTCCCTTTCTCTCTCCCTCTCTCCCTCCCTCTCCCATCTCCCTCTCTCTCTCCCTCCCTCTCTCCCCCCACCTTCTCTACCCCCTGTCCATTCCCTTCCCTCTCTGCCCCTCCTCCCTCCCTCCCTCCTACCCTCCTTTACTCTATCCTCCCTGCCCCCTCTCTCTATCTCTCCCTCCCTCCCTCCCCTCTCTCTCTCTCTCTCTCTATATATATATATATATATATATGACTTACTTGACTTAATCCTCTGACTCCGCGTAGGAGCATAGGGCCTCAACAACGCTCTTCCAGCGAACTCTATTTTGGGCGTCTCTCTTCAGCTGAGCCCACGTCCATCCATGCAGCGTCTCCATGTCTCCTTTGGCCTGCCTGCTCTTCTCTTTCCCTGCGGGTTCCACTCTAGCGCCTGCCTTGTGACATTGTCTGGGCTCTTGCGCAGAGTGTGGCCTATCCAGCCCCATTTTCTCTTCCGGATCTCTTGGTCGATGGGGGTCTGCTTTGTTCTTTCCCACAGGGCGGTATTGGAGATTTTTTTCTGGCCATCTGATACGTAAGATATTGCGGAGGCATCTGTTAATGAACACCTGCAGTTTTGTGGTGGTTGTCTTGGTCAGTCTCCAGGCTTCTGAACCATATAGTAGCACTGCTTTCACGTTGGTGTTGAAGATGCGGACTTTTGTCCTCCCAGAAAGTGCGGTAGAGTTCCAGATGGGACGCAAGGTATTGAAGGTGTGCCTCGCTTTGTTGATGCGGCTTCTGATGTCTTCGTCTGCTCCTCCATCCTTGCTCACCACACTGCCCAGGTAGACAAACTTGTCCACTTCACCGATGTTGGATCCTTGTAGTTGGATTGGATCTTGTTGCTTGTTGTTTATCCGTATGGTTTCTGTCTTTTTGGTGTTGATGTTGAGCCCAACTTTGTTTGCTTCGTCTGCGAGCCTATTCAATTTCTGTTGTGCATCTTGTTGCCGGTGTGACAGTAGGCTGACGTCATCTGCGAAGTCGAGGTCTTCAAGCTGCTTGGTGAGGGTCCATCGAATTCCTGTGTTTGCATTCTCAGTGGACTTCTTCATGATCCAGTCCACTACCAGAAGGAAGATGGTCGGCGACAACAAGCAGCCCTGCCTCCTCCGGTCCTGACCTCAAAAGGCTCCGTCAGCTTACCTTTGTGGATAACCTGGTATGTGGAACTGGCGTACATTTGTTGAATGATGGCGATGAACTTGGGTGGGATCCCGTAGTGTGCCATGAGGTTCCAGACAACATCCCGGTCCACGCTGTCGAAGGCCTTCTCAAAGTCCACGAAGATTGAGTAGAGTGGAGACTGCCATTCAAGGGACTGCTCTATAATGATGCGCAGGGTGGCGATGTGGTCGGTGCACGACTTGTCCTGCCGAAAGCCTGCCTGTTCGTTTCTTAGTCTTTTGTCTAAAGCCTCCTTCAGTCTCTCTAGCATGATGCGCGTCAAGATCTTGCTGGGAACAGACAGGTGCATGATGCCTCGCCAGTTGTTACAGCTGGATAGGTCACCTTTCTTTGGGAGCTTGACGAGGTGCCCTTGTCTCCATTCAGCAGGTAATTGTTCTTGCGTCCAGACTTTCTGGAGCAGAGGAGAAGCATGTTTGTTGTTGTGGGGACATCGGCTTTCAGGGCTTCTGGTGGTATGCCGTCTGGACCTGCGGCTTTGCCTGATTTGATATTCTTCACCGCCTTAGTGATCTCCATTTTAGTGGGTGGGTTGGTGTTGACATGTAGAAGACTGTCTGCTGGTGGTATAGTAGGGGGTTGTTTTGGTGGGGGTCTGTTCAGAATTTCTGTGAAATGCTGGGCCCAACGTTCTCTCTCCTGACTTTCAGCTGTGATGGTTTTCCCGTCTTTGTCTTTCACAGAGCACATTTGCTGCGTGTTCTTGCCTGCCAGGGTCCTGGTAATTTCATACAGCCTCTTCATATCTCTCTGCTGCTGTTTCTACCTCCTCCGTTAGGTCGTGGATGAATTTCCTATTGTCTGCTCTGGCGCTCTTCTTCACTTTCTTGTTTCTTGACTGTGGTTGATCCTCTCTTTCAATGTTTTCCTCTCCTCCACGAGGTCCCAGGTGCTTGCGGTCAGCCACTCCTTGCGCTTTTTTGTCTTCTTTCCCAGGACTTCTTTGCAGTTATCTGTCCAGCTCTTTTTAATCCCCTGCCAGTGTTCCTCTATTGTTTTCTCAGCCAAGTCAGCTAGTGCCTCAAAGCGGTTTTCAGGCTGCATTGGTACTCTGAGGTTTTTCTGGTGTCCTTCAGGCTCTGGACGTTGTACTTGAAGGAGGGTCTCTGTGCTTTGTCCTTGTGAGCTCTCAGTTTCAGCTTCATGGTAGCCTGAACTAGGTGATGGTCCGATGCAGCGTCTACTCCTCGTTTCACCTTCTCATCCAGAAGGCTTCTACTCCACTTGCGGCCGATGGAAATGTGGTCTATCTGGTTCTTAGTTTTTCCATCAGGGGATATCCAGGTCTTCTTGTGGATGTTTTTGTGAGGGAAGATGGTGCCTCCAATGACTAGGTCATTGAAAGCGCAGAAATCCGTGAACAGTTCTCCGTTGTTGTTCATATCTCCGATGCTATGTTTGCACGATTCAGCACCAGCGCGCAAGTTCTATTCGGGAAATGACGTCACAGAGGAATTTTATTTATGGCGCCGTCGAAATTACTTTAATATAGTAAAATACAAAAAAAATAAATAATTAATTACAATTAAACTACCCATCGAGATGAAACGAAACCTGTCCTATAACCTTTCCCATGTAATTATGTGTATGTGTAACAAATTTCACGTTATTTGGTTGTCTGGATCTTGAGTTATAAAGGAACAGACATACAAACAGACAGACAGACAGCAAATGCGTCTTATACGTATAGAGATATTAAATGCCATTGATGTGATGGAGAGTGTAGGAGCAGACTGCCCATAGGCCATAGTTTGCCCAATCTAAATTAATTATGTGCCATCTGTCAGTTGACATCGTTGAAGCGTGTAAACAGTTCTTTCGGTGTTATTTATATTTTACTTTCGTTTTTTGTGTGTTCAAACAAGTTCAATGGTTAAAAGTTTATCTTCTTTAACCCTTGTTGGTTTTCGATATTATATTTCAGCTAGTCTAGTTTGATTATATGAAATAAGATATGTCATTCATAAATACTCCTGTTAGGAAGATATGCACAATGGTCAACAGTTTGGTTTAGACTAGTTTAGAACCATCACAAAGGACATTGTTATCGGTACTAATAAGCACAAACCTATTATTGGCAACCAGCTAAACATGAGTTACACATACTCTTGAGTCCTCACTCTAAAGGGAGGCCTTATGCAATGTACCAGGACATTCTTTGCGTCCTTACTTGACACAATTTAAAGTTTAATGGAAATTTTTATTTCCATCGCACCGCTCAAGAATTATTTGTTATCAAATAAATGCAACAAGCAAGTGTCACATTCTGGCAGGCCGTTCACAAGCAAGTGTCACATTCTGGCAGGCCGTTCACAAGGAATTGTCACATTCTGGCAGGCCGTTCACAAGGAAGTGTCACATTCTAGCAGGTCGTTCACAAGGAAGTGTCACATTCTGGCAGGCCGTTCACAGGCAAGTGTCACATTCTGGCAGGCCGTTCACAAGCAAGTGTCACATTATGGCAGGCCGTTCACAAGCAAGTGTCACATTCTGGCAGGTCGTTCACAAGGAAGTGTCAGCAAATGAATTTGTCGGAGACCCGGGATAACAAGACTCAACTGTCGGGAGACAATTTAGAATTGGCCCTGTTGTTAAAATGAAAAGGGGCTCAAGATTATCAAGCGTTGCATTGGGCCCAGAAATAGACCCTTTGTTTAAAACATCTAATTTACCATTGCATGGGGCCAGAAATAGACCTTTGTTTAAAACATCTAATTTACCGTTGCATGGGGCCCAGAAATAGACCTTTGTTTAAAACATCTAATTTACCGTTGCATGGGGCCCACACAAACGTAAGAATAACTCCACCTATCTCTTAAAAGAAAGGGAAAGTGATTGGCATAAGGTAGTTACTGTGCTCATGTGTGCCTTTAACAGTGTCACATTCTGTGAGTTAGTTTAATGAAATCAAGGCCCACCTTGTCTATCTTGCCCCCCCCAAACCGAGTCAGGGGGAGATAATAAATAGGATGGCCGAAGGCTTTTGTCTTCCCAGGTGTTTGCACTGTGGTAAGTCTGTCTAGCACCCACTATCACTGAAAGTCACCTGGGAAGGGTTAAAGTCTATAGGGGAGGTAATCTTTGAACTTGTTATATTCAAGCGAGAGGGGCGAGAGAGGAGTGTCCCTTTATCGCCTCACGCGTGAAGGCACGAGTGACCACGCGTGATGAGCGTGACCTACACGCGTCAGCCGCGAGAACGGATGTGTGTGGCTGGAGACTTCCAGTCGGTTGGCGAGACTGCCTAATCAGTGAGAGACTGTGACTGAGAGAGGACGGGACGTCGGGAAACAGGCTGTTAGCGTGGTAGGACTTAGATGTTCGACCTCCTCAGTCCTGAGTCCTTGCTAGAACTACCCCGCCCCAGGTAACCTTTCTAATATTGTTTTGTAGTAGCCGTTTAAGCTACTGTCCTTTTCAGGACACCATGTAATTGTTTGCTTTTATGTAGGGCTGCTGATTAAACTGCGTTAATTTGCGATTAACGCGTCAAAAAAATTTGCGATTAAAATTTTTAACGCAACACCTAAATGCGTTAATTTGACCAAAATGCTGAAAGTTCACCAAATCGATAACGGAATTTCACGCAACAATTTGAAGTTAAAGTCCGTTCACTTATTAAGTAGATCTACCCCCACCCTGTCACAATTTACACACACCCTCACCCCCAGTTACGTGGACAAAAGCCCCAATTGTAATATAAAATGATGATGTTTTGTTATGTAGCCTTTCGACAAGTGAACCTCCTGCTCCCTTCCCGGTCGATGTAAAAAGAAAAAAAGTTTCATTTACTAGTTTACATTATATACTGTAGTGTATTGGTGGAGGTACTGTAGTGTACTGGTGGAGGTAAAAGAACGACAAGTGTTTGATGAACTTTGTTATAATTAGGTCAAGATAATAAGATGTTAGAAATTTTGTATCACCATTATTTGCGCCCAATTTTTTATCGCATTTGAAAATACAGCGTCCTGCATCAGCTGCACTAACAGTTTCATGACACTTGAAATCAATGTCTAGACATGGTCTAGACTATGCTATGCAACCATCAGTACACGAGACACTGTAAGTATTTTTCAGAATTATTGTGTTACTGAGCTAAATTTAATATTTTATATTTATTAACGTTCTGAAACTAGCGGTGTCGATATGATGGAAAGAAAGGCATATTTTCGTTTGTACTTTGTATATATAACAATAAAAACATAAAAAGATTTTTCTCCAAGAGTTAGACCGGCAAACACTCGGATACAACTGTTGCTATAACCAAAATGAAACGAAAGAAAGAATTGTTAATGTTGACACACGAAAGAACAACAGAAGATCAAAAATGAAAGCCGACCTATCAAAATTTTGCTTTGAACGTTTGAGACGGTAACATTAAAGAGTGTCATTTTACAAGATACTTTTTTATTAATTTAACTGACAGACATATAAAAAAAATTTTCTTTTCTGTTGTTCACTAAAACATTGAACAAATAGTTGATAGTAAGAAAGTAAATGAATGAAAGAATATAAGAGTAACATTTATAGACACCGACGCGCAAAAACTTCAAAGGATGATCAAAAGTAAATCAACTTGTTTTGGGACATCTTTAAGTGGAGAGAGAGAGAGTGTTAAAATGTGACTTGGTGGGGAAAGGGGGGGGGGGGTTGGAATAAAGAAAAAAAAACGCGTTAATAATAAGTGAGCGACAATTTTCTGGCTATGGTATCATTTTATGAAAGAAAAGTTACATGAGATATAAATGACGTGTGTATTAGGGTGCATCACCACAATAGAGGAAAAAATTGATTGTTTGTTTTTGAGCTGTCTATGTTTCTAATTTATTCTAATATCATTAATAATAACTTGTGTAAAATATTTTTCAAATCAGAGTTGATTTAGAGGTCGCCCCTCCCCCCCCCCGCCCAGAGAAATCACAAAACATGTAAAGAAAAAAAAGTTTATTCTAGCCTATATAAAAATTACATTAAAGTATTAAATTATTTATTACTGATGCATTTAATTCAGTGTCACTTTGTTGCACGTTTGTAAGGTTTACGCACATTTGAGATGTTTTTGCGATCCATTTCTACCAATTGAAGAATGTTTTGAAAATGTTCATCCGTTCGCGCTGCTTCAACAAAGTCAGATGCCAGTTTCACTCCTCTCTCGGCACAATCGTTAATAACGTTAATAGCAGCAACATTTTCTGCACTGGCAATGTAAGAAGCTGTTTGGCACCAATCATCAACAGACAGTTAGAGGAATCCTGTGTCCAGTTGAAGTCTGTATATAGTAAACCACGAGTTAACTCCAGCCAGATCACACAACCGAGTTTTAGAATCAATTGATTGGAATCGTGGTTTTCCCCAACCATTTCCAAATCGATTCTGTGGAGTTTGGAGGGCAACCACTGGTCGAAGCCTTAGCAGAGCATCTGCTAGAACTCGCTTTTCCAACACAGGTACTTCATTGCTGAACAGAGCAAGTGGAATCATTTCAGCAGTGAGGTACCACAGATGCCTATTCAGGGCACGGATTGCTGACTTGGATATGTCTCTGTTGACATCGTTGTAATCCAAAAGTCGCTTGTAGAGCTGTAGATCATTCCATGGTGCATCCACACTCTTTTTGCAAGTGAGCCACCACACGACATAAACATGTGTCACAAATGTAGCAAATGCACGAATCTTTGGCACTTGATCACGTGTGGTAATAGTACCTGGAGGCAATAATTGAATTTGTTTCTCACACAGTGCAATCTTGAGGCAATATATCAGCTTTGCCATCCATCGTGCTTTGTGCAGGGCACCTGGTCTTTTAAAGTTAACCTCCTTATTTGTAGCATTCAGGTAAACAAGGGACAGGTTAAGGAATTCGTGGTAGTCGTCTCGCAAGAATTCGGTTTGTTTACTAGAGTTGGCATGTGCAATTACCGCATCTCTCATTATCGTCAGTCGCTCTTGAGCCTTCAGATCATGATCAGCTAACGTAAACGAACTACAAACGTGAGACCAATCATGTGCCACCAACTCCCAATTACTTTGCAGCTTGGTGAACAAAGTTATATCCGGGGATTTGGAAACTTCTATTTTCATGTCTGCAAACACATGCGAGAGGATAACTTCACCAATGTGATGGCGACAACCTGACCACAGAAAAACACGTTGCAGCATATTTTGTATGGCAATGCAGGCAGCAGTCTGATGACCAGTGTTTGATCTTGTTGTGTCGAATGTCATATTAACGATACAATTATTACAATGCCACTCTGTCATTAGCTTCATGGTTAATTCTGCAATTATTTCACCAACGGGTTTCTTTGTTGCCTTGGCATAATTTGGCACTCCTAGAAGTTTCAATTGCTTTGCATCACCGACAACAACTGTTATGCGCTCTTCAGTGACACGATGATTTTTTTAGAGAAGGTGTCAGTTTGCCATCCCAGTGGAGAGTGCAGAGTTTGGGTGGTTCCCAGGAGTCGTGGATCTTTGTAGATATCTCACTTACAACTTTGCGACGTGAACGATCTGCAGTGGCATAGGAAGAAGCCACCATTGATACATCACCCCCAGACTCGCTAATAAGGCCCTGTGTGAAAGCTGCCTGCTGTGTTGGTGTAATCTTTAATCTTGTCGCTAGTGACACAAGATTTGGTCGGCTTAAAACATCTGGAGGTACAAATACTAAAGCTCCTGTTGGCTTTCTTCGCTTTTGCAATGGCATTATATCATCCAAACAGTTATCAACAAACTCAATATTATCTTCAGATTTAGAAGTAGAATCATCGGGTTCGTCACTGCTACCCTCGCTGGAAGGCACTGATATCTTGAACATGCTGCATTTTCTTCTCTTGCGCGTTTCTGACGTTCCAATGTTGCGACATCTCGTGAATGGCGTCGAGCGACTTTTTTTGCAAGTGTTTTGTCAAATGATCCAAAGCTGGAAGACCTGTCTCCTTTCATAGACCTCAAGAATGCAAGATCTTCTGCATTCTTGATAATAGTCTCAACATTTGGTGGCCACAGTTGAAAAGTTGTTGCCAACATAGATTTCCTTTGTTCCAGTTTACGTTTGGTGGCTGGTGTGTTTCGGCGACTTTTATCAATTGAACGAAGTTTATTGTATTCATCAAGAAGCTGAACAATCTTCTCACAAGCTCTCCTCTCTGTCACCATTGGAATGTTTGCTTTTTCGTAGAAAGCATTAAATTGATTCAGGGTCAGCCAGCATTTCCTTAGAAGGTGTAAACATTTTATTGTTGTTTTTCATATCATTTCCATGTTCTGATTTTATAGGTCGTGTGTATCAGAAATTAAAATAATATAAATAAAGAAATTAAAATGCTTGCCTTGGTCATCAATATGCGGTAAGGAAAAGTGTTGTTTTTGCTAATAAAATGTGAATTTTAAATTTTATTTCTAGCACAACTGCTTATCAAAATCAATCAGATATAAAACCAAAGACTATAAAACAATTTATATAGCGCTTCACTTTTTGTATGTAAGTCTGTAAGACTTTACAAGAAGGATGGTTTTATCCATGGTTTTATCTAGTTTTCGCTTAATTATGCATACTTTGTTGAAGTCCGGGGGACCTCTAAATATTGTCAAATATTTTTTATTTTTTTACACAATGCTTTTTTTGATCAATGGAACACATTTAAATAGCAAACAGATCAATTATAAAAATTTTTTTTTGGTGATGCACCCTAGTGTGTATTTTTTTTTTTGGAATGGGAAGTGAAGGGTAGGGTAAACAGACTTAGGTGTAGGTGAAGTGAAGAAAAATATGACAGGGAGGGAGGGACATACGTCATTAGTTCGGAACTATGGTCGATAAAAAAAGGTTAGACATTGTTGTTAAATAAAAAGAAAACAATTCGCATCATTGACGTGATTGATACATGTCCATAAACTGGTCTCAATAACTAATTCAATAGACATATATGCTAATGCTTAATAAATATGTTATAATTCATTATACCTCTTTCGTAAATTAAAATGACTTGTTTATTATGCCAATATTATGCTTTGATATTATGACATATTAGTTTGAATACAATCAATTGTATTACATTGTGTCGATTAAAATGTGCGTTAATTTGCGATTAAAATTTTTAATCATGCGTTAATTTCGATCAATTTTTTTAATCGAACAGCAGCTCTACTTTTATGTAAATAAACACTGCGTGTTGTAGCTGTACGTGTTTGGTTATCATTGCTTGTTGTGTTGTGTTTGTCCTGTGGAACCACGTGGCTGGGACAAATATAAAAACTCGCCAGAACTCAGTAGGTGATCATGCCATTAGACAACGACTGCAGGGACCCCGTAAGAGGCCCTTGACAAACAGTCATATAACTTAACAAGTGAGGAAAATAAAACAAATTGCCATGTTGGAAAAATCTTTTTTAAAATTTAGATATTTTTTTTAATCCAGCGCGATCATATGAGAATGAAAGTTGTATGTAGACCAAGATGTTTATATTACGATCAAAAGATAATAAATAAATGATAGTTCATCCACGACTAAATTACCTCAAATCTATCTTTACTGACAGTCCACACACTTGAATGGCCTCATGGCTGTAACATGTCATGTCGGCAACGGACGAAAAATCTCCAACCTGCAACCAAAACATTTATTTAACCACCTACACAACACCCTTCTCATAAGTCTTTATTTATGTGTGAAAGTTATCATTTTTGACAAGGCTTTTGAACTACGCTATATTTTTTGATGTAGTGAAACGAGATGCTTTCAGAGCAGCAGGATGAATGTTCCCGCTACATCTGCCATGCCGGCAGAAAGAACAAAAAAAGGACTTTAGCACTAGGCTTAAGCTGAATGTGTTGGACAATCAGGGCGTGTGTTCTGATGATCGGCCAGAAAAGCAAAGCAAGGGTTTTTTCTGGTCACCACTGACAGGATGTTGTGTAGTATGCCTAACTCCTCTGCCAGAAATGGCAGGCAGCGATAATGTGCATTAGTGTGTCAGAGTGGAAGTGTGTTGTGTACCAATCACATCTGTCACCATTGCCATCTGTGAATACCATTGTCTAGGATTATCCCCATTAACCACTACTATGGCAAAAAGGGATTTTTGTTTCCTTCATCGCTCGGAAACCCCTAATGTATACTGAGTCAATACATCGTGATTTTTGTTTATCGATATATTTTGTGAACAATGTATCTTGTACAGTACTCTGATTTGTTACATTTAGATTATTCTGTACTATATTCCCGTTTTTAGAGCATTTTCGAAAAAAAATGCTCTATTGTCCCCGTTTTGTCCATCTGTCTGTCCGTCCGTCCGTCCGTCCGTCCGTCATCACCCTAGATCTCAACAACCATAAGTCCTAGACCCATGATGTATATATCATTTTGTAGTTCTTGGCCTGCCAAGAAATGACTTTTTTCCATTTCGCGATCTGACCTCTCAGGGCCGTAAAAAGGGGCCTTAGTACCGTTTTTTACTATATAATACTATATTAATAAAGGAGCGCTATATCTCAGCAACTATAAGTCCTAGACCCATGATGTATATATCATTTTGTAGGTCTTGGCCTGCCATGTGTACATCAAAAGTTCATTTTGCGATAGAACCTCTGAGGGCCGGGCTTCAGGGCTCCTAAGGGGCTTATATATTATATATACACCTTGTACGTTCAATAACCCGTTCATTTGGTGCGAAATACTGCAGCACGTAGTTTCACCAAGATTTATTAAGAAACTCATCAAATGAAATAGTAAGCTTGTGTTCTGAGTTTAATTGAAAGTATCAGAGCTATGCAACAATTGACGGAGTTTTCGGACGATTAAATGACTATAATTTAGAATGTTTTCAATTATGAGTCCTATTTCAGTAACCACAAACCACTTGTAGTTAGATTTGAGAGACAATAATTTTTTTTTCAAATATAAAGAAACGTCTTTATAATTTTTATAAATTTTTTACAGATATATGCATTACACAATTGAATTTATAAACATTACCAAAATTTACAAATATTTACTGAAAGATAGCATACGTACTGATACATAATACGAAAATGCGCTAACACGTCCTGTGTCCAGAATGGAACAGGCTTAATTGCTTGTTTTTTATTCTTTGTTTAAATAATTATTACATCACATTGTTACTCCCGTGCGTAGGAGCCACAAAAAAATCAAGTTCTTTACAACATCTGTGTTTTAAAATTTCTCTAGTGATTTCTTCCTAAAACCCATTCATTCCTGAAACATTTCTCTTTCTTCTTAAAATCTGTCGCTTTAATTCATTGAACAATTAAGTTTTTGAATAATGAACGTTCATTTACATAGATGGCCTACGAAATTTAGAAGAGCTTACTCTACAACATGCATTTGGAAATGATAACATTAAAAACGTAAGTTCCATCACCAATTTCATTTTCGATACTTTAAGTCAGAAAAATTGTTTAGCCTGTCCTGTATAATCCATAAACGCAGATAATGCATTTTTGATTAATTTCAATTCGGAAAATGATCTCTTCCCCACAGCAATAGTGACTGGCAATGTAATATGCCTAAATGTCTGGTGAATATATACTCTAAAGCAGAGGCGTACCTAGGGTGGGGGAGGGGTTCCAAATTCGAAAGTCCCCCGGGTCCCCAAAGAGGCCAAGCCCCCTCGAGCCCCCAAATTCCTAGGTTTGGCACTGCTCTAAAGCCTGAATAAGTGAGTGCAGCGATGGGAACATTTTTAGTTTATTTTATTAAATTTTCAACTCAAAAATATTACAACAACTACAGAGCATCTCTCTTCTTAATACAGTATACAAAATACTAACAAAAATAATTGCCTGCAGAACAGGGAATTTCAGTGAAATTAGGTGACTATCATTGTGGTCTCAGACCTAACAGAGCAACCACGAACCACATCTTTTCCCTTCCAAACACTCTAGTACGCATGAGTCCAGGCTTGCGGAGCCGCCTTATTTTTTTCTGGCTCCCACAAATTTGACGGCTCCGGCACGGCTCCGGCTCCCTATTAAGATAGTATCACACGAGACAACATTTTTTTGTAATTGCCCACGCAAACATGCCGATGATAAAAAGTTATGCAAATTTTGCCGCGTTCACCCCCATAGTCAGGAACTTGAAAAATATACGCATGTCGGTTTTACTAAAAACAAACCATTTCAGTGCATCCAGAATCATATCATTATTTTTGACCGAGGTTTCACTAGTCGCCATTTTCATAAGTAATAAAAAGTTATTTCAATGATCAAATTAGCAAATAGTAAAATGATACATTATTTAAAATATTTTAAAGACTTCAGTATTTATATTTATTATTTATAAATTCGAAGTGACTATTCGGACCAGGGTACCAATAAACTCCGATTTTTATTCGGACCCCGTCCAAATAAAGTCTGATTGTTATTCGGACCCGTGGCAAATATGCACTTAGCTTAGCTATTCATAAACTTTACTATTGTTTTTTTTTATAATTGTTTGATTTGTATGATTTAATCGTTACTCAGTGTCTAGGGTTCCACTAAGCGGACTCTGTATTATTATTTTTTCGTGTTCCGTCTAATGAAGTTTACTTGGGACCTGGGTCCGTATAGCCACAGCCTTATAAATTTATCTACTCTATTTCAGATATTCTCTTTATAATAAAATTGTTAAATACAGAAAGCGACCATTTTGTTTTTAGTCTATTACAAATTCGCGGTCAAATAATAATATGAAATGACGTGTTCTATTTGTCGTCGTAATAAAAAAATGTATTTTAAATGATTGATACAATTATTCTATGAAATAAAACTGTTTTAATTTTATATATAACAAAATAACATGCCATTTAAAAAAAATTCGGAGGGTAAACAAGATTTAAAACGAACACAAAACGATTCCCCATTAAAGATTTCTTGTGGTGATGTGCGTGCACGCTCTTACTGTTCGTAAAAATTACAACATATCAAATTGTAGGAGGCAAAGCTAAAAAAAAAATTCTGCTGTAAAAAAACAACATTTTGGGAGCCGTGGAGCCGCCAGATTTTTTCGGCTCCGGCTCCAGCAAAAAGTAGCGGCTCGGTTCCTCGGCTCCGGCTCCGCAAGCCTGCGCATGACAATTATAAATAACTCAAGAATTTGAAGAAGCAGGGTGAAAATACAAGGAGAAGCTCAAGAGAATTTCAAGTAAACCAAGTTCTTAGACAAGGAGACTCCCTCTCTTGCATACTGTTCAACTTAACCCTAGAAAAAGTTGTAAGACACGTCCAGTTGGATAAGCGAGGAACTATATATAACACACTACCTCAGAAGTGAAAAAACATAGACTATGAAAACAGGAAAAATATTTACAGAACCCCTCCAGCAGAGTTGTTAACAATACTCTTAAATTGTATTGTCAATACCAATACTTCATGGAAAGAGTATCGCCAATACCAATACAAATACTCAAGTAAAAATACCAATCTAATACCAATACAATACTTTTGAGTAGAAAAAAATATTATTATTTAAAATATAAAGAGAGCAAATTTTTCAAGTTTTTAAATAACTGGCAGATCGATCAAAAAAGAAAAAAAAAGTTTTCTTTTCTGTCGTTCATTGAAAGATTGAACAAATAGTTTATAGAAAGAAAGTAAATGAAGTAAAGAATATAAGAATAACATTTATAGATATCGGCGCACAAAGCAACTTCAAAATAGAATTAAAATTGTATTTTCCCTTCAAGTGGAGGTGGGTGGTGTTAATATTGGTAGCGTTGATGGCTATGATTACTAGTAGTGATTGAATTTATGTAGATTACTTTTAAAACAATGTATTAAAATCGCTATTATTTTTTCTGCAAAAAATATTTCTCAATTGTATGAACAGTACAGTTTGTGATATTTAGATTTTTATTCCAAACTGATGAACATACAAATTGTGGGGTTACTCTATTTGGTTTATGAATTATAATTTTTTTTTCATTTTGAATATTTTAAGATACAAAGTAAATTTTTTTGATAGAGTTTGTTACAATACATTCTTAAAATACCGATAGAAAAGTATTTGTATCGAGTATTGACAATGAATTATATTTTTTTTTTCATTTTGAATATTTTAAGATACAAAGTAAATTTTTTTGATAGAGTTTGTTACAATACATTCTTAAAATACCGATAGAAAAGTATTTGTATCGAGTATTGACAATGTCTTTTTTTAATCTATTGGCGATACACAAATCAATACTTGATACAAAAGGATCGGTAATACAGGAACCAATACTAAAAAAGTATCGCCTATATTGTATTGGCCGATACCGATACTTCGATACTAACAACCCTGCCATTCAGTACCTCGCATATGCAGATGATATAAGATGATAGGAAAGCAGGTTTAACAGTAAATGAAACTAAGACAACCGGGGGGGAGGGCTTGAGCCCCCCCCCCTCCCGGCCAAATCATCAATACATAACACTGGTAAACAGTGAATTCATTGCCAGTGATATTTGAATAATTTTATACAAAGTCAACTATGCTGATTTAGAATATATAAGTGCTTTTGCTAGATTGGCTCTATTTTTCGAGATAATTAAAATTAATAAAATAATGTATGCACCGTGTTTGAAAATTGTCAAGAATTGCATGAAGTAAAATAGTATACTAACAAACAGTAGTGAAACTGTTAATGGTCATGCAGAAATTTGTTCAAAAATATGTGTAATAGTGTTATAGAGGAAAACATTTTCATTTGAAAAACTAATTATGTCTAATTAATTAATTAATTAATATGTTTATTGTCTATGGTAATGCATTAGCAAATCGCTGTTTGCTCGACTTCCTTTTGTGTGTGTCGTTGAGTCAATTGCGCTGGAGGCTCCAACAGTTGTCAGCCATCATATGTATCTTCCTTGATATCTCACCTCCATCACCCTCATATCCTGATGAAACCTCTCACATTGTTCCGCACTGAAGTCCCCAAGGTTTCCTGGAAATTTGTCTAAATGACAGTGCAGGTAATGTACCTTGATGTTTATATTTGTTCCAATGTTTCTGAAGTTAGCTAGCATATCTTGCACCACTTCTTCGTAATTCTCTGATCTGTTATTACCTAAAAAGTTCCTGACAACTGAAACAAAACTGTTCCATGAAGAAGCTTCAAGGTGATCCATGAAATTAGTAAAATTTCGATCGTTGATGAGTTTCCGAATCTGAGGACCGTAAAAAATCCCAGCTTTCAGCTTCTCCAGGCTCAATCCGGGAAATGATCTGCAAATATACTTGAAGCAATTGCCAGATTTGTCCAAAGCCTTAACAAATTGTTTCATTAAACATAATTTGATATGAAGCGGTCCGAGAATTATCTTATTTTTGTCAACCAGTGCCTTGTTGATGATATTTTCTTTACAAACAGCCATGGCTTCCCTTGCAGGCCATGTCACTCTTGTCCAATGATCTTGCCTTGCCCTGCTATCCCAAAGGCACATGCAGCATGGGTATTTAGTGTATCCTGACTGCTGCCCAAGCAAGAAGTTTACCATTTTTAGATCAACACAAATTGACCACTGATGCTCATAATAACGGACTTTCTGCTATAGCATTTTGATATTCTCATACTCTTCTTTCAGTTTTGTTGAGTGGGCAATGGGAAGAGATGCATAACGGTTACCATTGTGTACCAGAACACATTTCAAGCTTGTAGTCCCATTTGGAGCAGAAGTCCAGGGATGTCATTACAGTAAACAAGATCCTCATCTTGGCTGAATTATGGAAGAAAAACTCTTCTCTTTTCCGATAAAATGTTATTTTAACTTCTGGTTTGAGAAAATTTCTTTCATTGAACCTGGACGCTTTAAAGCTCAGATGCTTGCTTGGACAGATTTCGGTCTCGTATTAGGTCATTGAGTTCTTCTTGGCTGAATGGTTGAGGTGTTGAAGAACTTCCTTCATAATCGCTTCCACTGTTTTTACCTGCCAAAAACTCCAGATCTTGCCCCCCGTCGGAGTCTGATGTTGAAAACTCTAATAATCCAGTAAACACTGGTATAGGAACTTCACTGCTATGTGGAATTGGTCTCCTTGCAGATTCAAGATCAGGACAATCCCACTTAGATTTCTTGTGGCGATTGAAGCCTTTAACATTCACAATACAAAAATAACAATCACCAAAATGGTCTTTCGGCTCTCGCCATACCATTGGTACACCGAAACTTAGACTTTTCTTCTCACCATTTGTCCACTGCCGTAGGATCTCTACACAGTTTTTGCAGACCTTATGGGGAGCCCAAGACTTGTCTTGGTCTCCCAGCTTCACACCGAAATAAGCCAAATATGCCTGCTGCACAAAGTCGGTTATATTTCTTCTTTGCTTTTCAATCATGTATTCTCCACAGATGTAACAGAATACATTCGGATTATTTTTGCAGCATCTTCGTGATGAACTCATGATGTCTTTAGAAAGCAGCATAAAAGAGAAAAAAAATAAACCAAGTTATAACTTGGTATAGTTAAACTAAACAAAAGACACCAAACTTATTGCATTTGTTTTACACAAAGGGTATAATCATATTTTGAAGGATGTCCAATATCTCAGAAACTAGAGCCATTTTAGCAAAAGTAGTGGCAGTTTTGAAATCAGCACCCATGAATTGTTATAAATTCATTCAAACATTCTTGGCAATTCGCAAAATTTTTTTTTTTGTTGAGCTGTGTAATTTACGTTATAAAGTTACAAAAAAGACTGTCAAACTGTCTTTTTTCACTATGTGAGCCCCCCCCCCCCTAGCACTTTTTGCTGGTTGCGCCACTGATTGTAAAGAAATGAAAAAAAAGGAAAAGAAAAAAAAAAATTCAAAATCAGTGATAGAGCATTTGAAAGAGTAGAAAACTTTAAATACCTAGGATCAACCATAAGTGAGACAAATGATAGAGATAAAAACAAGCAATTAAGCCTGTTCCATTCTGGACACAGGACGTGTTAGCGCATTTTCGTGTTATGTATCAGTACGTTTGTTAGCTTTCAGTAAATATTTGTAAATTTTGGAAATGTTTATAAATTCAATTGTGTAATGCATATATTTGTAAAAAAACAAGCAATTAAGCCTGTTCCAATCTGGACACAGGACGTGTTAGAGCATTTTCGTATTATGTATCAGTACGTTTGTTAGCTTTCAGTAAATATTTGTAAATTTTGGAAATGTTTATAAATTCAATTGTGTAATGCATATATTTGTAAAAAAAAATTATAAAGACGTTTCTTTATATTTGAAAAAAAATTATTGTCTCTTAAATCTAACTACAAGTGGTTTGTGGTTACTGAAATAGGACTCATAATTGAAAACATTCTAAATTATAGTCATTTAATCGTCCGAAAACTCCGTCAATTGTTGCATAGCTCTGATACTTTCAATTAAACTCAGAACACAAGCTTACTATTTCATTTGATGAGTTTCTTAATAAATCTTGGTGAAACTACGTGCTGCAGTATTTCGCACCAAATGAACGGATTATTGAACGTACAAGGTGTATATATAATATATAAGCCCCTTAGGAGCCCTGAAGCCCGGCCCTCAGAGGTCCTATCGCGAAATGAACTTTTGATGTACACATGGCAGGCCAAGACCTACAAAATGATATATACATCATGGGTCTAGGACTTATAGTTGCTGAGATATAGCGCTCCTTTATTAAAATAGCTTATATAGTAAAAAACGGTACTAAGGCCCCTTTTACGGCCCTGAGAGGTCAGATCGCGAAATGGAAAAAGTCATTTCTTGGCAGGCCAAGACCTACAAAATGATATATACATCATGGGTCTAGGACTTATGGTTGTTGAGATCTAGGGTGATGACGGACGGACGGACAGACAAAACGGGGACAATAGAGCATTTTTTTTTCGAAAATGCTCTAAAAAAACAGACTAGAATTAGGGAACAGAATACATCATACACTGCACAAAATACTGAAAAACAGACAGATCTCCAGAAAACTTTAAAAAAACCATACACAAGACAATGATCCGACCAGCAGTAACATATGGTAGTGAAACATGGATCATCAGCAAACAAGCAGAAAATATGTTAAACACTTGGGAAAGGAAAATTTTTAGTAAAATATATGGGCCAGTAAATGACAATAATGAGTGGATAAGGAACAAATTCAGAACAATACGAACCTTACGAAGAACCAAATATAACAGCTGAAATTAAAATAAATAGATTGAGGTGCACGGCTAGGGCACATAAAAAGAATGGAAAACAAGTTAAACAACAGAGGTCAAAAAGCAATATATATATATATATATATATATATATATATATATATATATATATATATATATTATATATATATATAAGGCACCCAATGGGAAAAGGCCTTAGTGCAGACAAGATAGTATTGTAGAGTTCTTTTTAAAGTTTGTTTTTTTTTTTACAAAGACCTATATTAAAGGCAAAAGACCCCCCCCCCCCAAAAAAAAAAAAACAGAAAGCGGTAGATTCAGGATAAAATTTAAACTGTCATCCCTTAGTGAACGTATATGGTTATTAAATTCAATATTCGTGATTTTTTTAGGGAATAATTTGTTTTGGTTATTGTAGACTGGTTAAGTTTGCGTCATGACTAAACTGCAGATTTTTAACATTTTTTAATGCTCCTCCCAACAATTTAAAATCTACACGTATCTCTCACCTCCTCACCATCTTCCATGTGTCTTAAATATTGTTAAGAAAGGGATAAATCCTATGTATAATTGTATTTATTTAATAAGGGGAGGGGATGGGGAGGCGTGCGACTGAAAAAGTATTTATGGGGCATGGGGAAATGCTGATAAACACCAAAGAAAGCTGGTTTGACAACATCGCGTTTTATCTCGTTTCTGTGTTTCACGCGAGTTGTTGATTATTGACAACATGGCAGTCGATTTTAACAAACTTAATGGCCACTCTTACTTCTCTAAATAAAATTAGAAGTCTTGTCGTATACTAAAAATAATTCCAGGATCGAACTATTACATATTTGTCACATGCTGTATATTTACGATATTAAACATGGTTGCGTCGTTAACATGTCGAAAGTTCTTTCCTCTGTATCTAACTTTGTTGACGTATATTTTTTTAGTGGTCAAATTAACGACAGAAACTTCTTTTCAGATAACACCTGAAGAAAAAAAACATCTGAGGTAATGTAATTTATATTATGGTTAATGAAGATACTTGTCTATGAATTTTTACATTTGAGTGCGTAAGATATTAAACAGTATTTAAGACAATTTATGTTGATTTCTGATGGTGGATATAATCATGATTTAGCTTACAGATATGAAAACATTGCTTTTGTTACTGTTAAAAACACTAGTAACTTTTTATACACGAAAGAATGTACTGATTAAAACCATTACCATGGATATCACATATCATATGTATTATATGACTTGCTTTTTTTTATTCACATATTATGATATTACATTATTTACACTATCAAAATCTTTAAAAAGTGCATACAATTAAAATCTTTGCATAGTGCACTCTCAGTAACATTGAATATTAATTAAAATCTTTTCATACTCAATGATTTCCTTGTTTAACATAACACATTTATTATATAACACTTTAGGGTCATCCATTTCTATGACTATTTAGGGAGAAAGTGTTTAAAAAAATTAAAAGGTTTGGAAAAAAAGATATTGTTAATAAATTAAAGCCTGCTAAATGTTTGCTGGAGCCCTTTATAAGACCATAATTCTCCACATCTGTGGACTCATATGCTCTGGGCCAGGGCCACTTTCAAGGATACCATTGCTTTTAAGCAAAATTACAAATTGAAATACAGTGTGCAATTATCGTATTACAGTGTGAGTGTACTCTGCATGATTTTTCAAATATTTTGACCTAATTTTACTAGGGGATCACTGAAAGTTTGAAACTTGTTGACATGGGTGGGGAGTGGGTTTGTCTAAAAAGTGCTGAAATTTGTTGACATAATAAATAGGCCTAATTTATCTTGTATGTAAATATGATGCTTGTATTGTATGTGTGTACGTATATATATAGCTAATTTTCTATACATTTTTGTAGCCCATAGAAATCCATGTTAAACCAACAATCACCAAACTTGGCTTGATACCCTTTCATGTCAATGAATGTTTTATTACTAATTATTTTTCTTTTTAATTGTCCGGATTCTGAAAAGCTTTCTTTCATTCATCTAAGCTGAACTTTGGACTAATGACATTGTAACTGCGCAGGTCGAGTAATTTGTGATATAGCTTAATGAAAGGAGGAATCAACTGTAGATTTAAATTTTGCTGATGATAAGTTAATATTTTAAATGTGCACATTTTTATTTTCATCAAATAGGACCCTTCAATATATTTTAGTGAGATGTATCAAAATATGCAGGAATTACAAACATTTGACTTTAAATTTCGAAATATATTTTCTCTTTACTCAGGATAATTCAGCTAAGCTTCAGTTTCCCAAAGTTGAAAGTTTTAAACAGTGCAGGGTGTTCCATTGTCCCTTATCCATTTTTATATATAATTCATTGTGGTCATTAAAAATCTGCAACTTTCAATCAACAGACACCAAAAGTGGCTATTAAAAAGGAGAAAGCATTTTCGGGCAGTGACATTTGTTTAAAACAAATGCCTAAATTTATGCATTTAGTTTATAAACTTCATTCATGAGATAAACAAGTAATTACTGTTGCGTAATATAATATATAGTAGTTAAATAAGTATCCTTTATTTATTTCCTCAGAGAGAAAGCTGTGGAGATGTTTTATCATGCTTTTAATGCATATATGGTAAGATATATCTCATATTTCAATAATAATTTTCCATTTTTTCATAATATTTAAAATGTTCATTTAGTTACAAAACTGAAAACATTTTTATGAATTTTTATATTTTAAGGAGTTTGCTTATCCAGCTGATGAATTGATGCCATTATCATGCAAAGGTCGTTACAGAGGCTCAGAACCTTCAAGAGGAGATATAGATGATTCCTTGGGGAAGTATGTTTTAAAAACAATCACTATATTCATATCTATTTATTCTTAGTGGCAGGCTGTTAATAGGGGTAAAGGAGGGCGTTAGAAGCTTGAGATTCAAAATCATTGAATTTTAAGTTAAGTTAGATTAAGCGGCTTAATTTTTTAAACAAAGGAAATTTTTCATTGCACATATAAAAATCTTTCATTGATATGGTTATAAGATGGCTTTTTTCACTCATGGCGATTCTGAGAAATGTTTGTAAGATGGCTTTTTTTACTCATGGCGATTCTGAGAAATGTTTGTAAGATGGCTTTTTTTACTCATGGCGATTCTGAGAAATGTTTGTAAGATGGCTTTTTTCACTTATGGCACCCAAGATAAAATTAAAGTTCAAGATCAAGATGTTAAACCCATAATATTCCAGTGTAGATTTTCGGAGGTATTGTCACTCAAAAAAGAAAATGGCAGAAAATATAAAATCTATTTTCCAATAGTCTAAAATGATAATCCTACAACAAAAGGGAGGAGACTCTGAGGATGATTTAAAATTCCACACCCTATGACAATCCTTTCCAATTGTAGACATGAAGCTATTTATAGCTATTTATTTATTTCTTCAAGTTTGTGAATTATTTTTTAATGAAATACAGTGGGTATTCGGTTAATGAACTGTTCGGACAGCGAACAAATCGGACAACGAACATTTTCAGGAAAGATTTTTGTGTTCGGACAACGAACAAAATTCGGATAACGAACAAAAACTAATTCTGACGAAAACGTCTCGGCTCTCGAAACACCCAACATCAGTCCTCAGTTTGTCCTGAAAATGGATGCGCGTGTGCGCTGACACATCATCATTCATACTACGTAGCAGTGAGGTAGCACCATACGATGCGTAGGGTTGTGTGCGACGACACATTGTCAATAGTGTACCATACATGTGTAGTTGGTTTATGTCCATGTGGTTTTCGTATGTGCTTCTCTAAACGCCTTATAAAAAAACCCTGAAAATTTGACAATATTATGGGACCTGAAAAGAGTGGAGTGTCAAGAACTGTGCTCGCCATAAAAACCAAACAAGAGATTATAACTAAAGTAGAGAGTGGACAAATAATGACTGATGTGACCAGGCAGTACGGCTTGAACAGGTCTACTGTCTAGCTAAAAAAGGTATCATCAAGAAGACTCAAACCGCTAAAGGAGTAACGAAAATTACATCTGAGAAGCAAAAAAAAAGTGTCATCCATGATAAATCGAGAGTTTGCTTTTAGTTTGGATAAATAAACGGGAGATGAAAAGAGATGTGACTAGAATGGCCATCATTCAAGTGAAGGCTGGAGAAATTTATGAGAAATTGAAAGAACAAACTCCAGGCTCGTCCTCCGAAAATCTAGAATTCAAGGCTACCACTGGCTGGTTTGCAAAATTTGAAAGGAGATATGGCATTAAACATGCTGATGTCAATAGGGTTGCTGATCTCCACAACGACATTGCTATCCATCATTTCCTGAAAGTCCTAAAGGAGAGAGAAAAACAACCGACATTGGGACATATTCTTTAACGCCCAAAAAAAGGAAAAGGTCTGATTAATAAGCAAGACTATATGTATGTATCATATTTGTAATAAATAAACTTACTAAGAAATTATTCTTGTACATGACAATTTTTTTTAATTTAATTTTTAGGATCTCCAGAACAAATTAATCGAATTTCCATTAACATATATGGTAAATCGATGATCGGTTAACGAACGATTCGGATAGCGAACATAATTGTAGAATGGATTAAGTTCGTTAACCGAATACCCACTGTATTTAAATACTCTTTTTTTGATGCAAAAAATAACTTTTTTCTTAAAAGTTTCCTGAAATTAATAGGCTATTTAAAAACCTCAACAATGTATTATTGTTAAATGCTATTAAAAGTATTATCTTGTGATTTCAGCTTCACATTGACATTGATTGACTCATTAGATACTCTGGCAGTATGTTCTTTTAAATTATCTATCTAAAAATTGTTTTGGTTTTATTTAGTCATTATTTTGAAAAGTTTAGAGTGAGATACACCAGTGTTAAATAGTTTAGAGTGAGATACACCCATGTTTAATTTCTGTCTTGAGTTTCAAATAATAATTTAACTTAGGTCATTGGTGACTTACAAGGTTTTGAGGCAGCAGTTAAGAAAGTTATCCATGATGCAAGATTTGATGCTGATGTTGTAGTATCTGTTTTTGAAACTAACATAAGAATATTAGGGTAGGTACACTAAACTTGCCCATTATGAACAAGTTTCTCTGTGTAAATTTATTTTTGAACTTTTTAAAAATTAAAGTTACGTTATAAAGATTCATTTTTTATCTTTGATGTATGACTTTCTACAGTGGTTTATTAGGTGGTCATGTAGCTGCCAGTTTTTTTAAGAAGAAAAAACTTTCTATGTTATGGTATCAAGATGAACTACTTACTATGGCTAAGGAAGTCGGTGACAGGCTTTTGCCTGCATTCAACACAACAACTGGTATTCCTTATCCTCGGGTAATTTATGTTCATTATTTATTTTAAACCTGCAGAGATTAATTTAACATCTTTTTTTTTGTAAAAATTCAGATAAGACCTAACAAGAGATATGTATATTGTGTTAATTTATATGTCATAGCGAAAATGTCTTATTTCATCTGAACCAGGTATTTTCTTCCAAACTTTTTAACGTATTATGTGATAGGTGAGGTGGGGGCTTTATATTTCTGTGATCTGTATGCTGTAAATTAAAGGAAAATACTATGTTGGAAATATATGTAATTGGCGTAGAATATGGTATGGCAATACATGATGCCAATTAGAACTGCATTCTGGTTTTTCAATTATTTAAATAACTCACTCTATATTTGGTTTAACTAAAATATTCTGAAATAAAAAAAAATTATTTATAAATTTTCATAGCGAGTGACACTAAACTCAGGGTAGGGCCCCTACACTGTTGGTATTCTAACTACACAAGTAGTATTATGAGAAGGGATTGACCTTGTTAAGGGTAAAAAATAATAAATGTAGAACTATTTTTTTATGTGTTCTCATATTGGAGTATGGTGTCTCAACTGGCTTGGAGGATAACTGTAACAGAAAACTTGACTTTAATTGGTCCTAAAATAAATACTTTTAGGCATAATATTATGTTGCCAATCAAGTCAATATTTAGTATAAACCATGTCTTAATTCTCTTTGTTTGATACTCAAGTATTTTTTAGTAAAATAAACTTGGATATCTATATTTCATCTTTTTTTTCATAGGTAAATTTAAAACATGGAATTACTTCAAAAATATCAAGCTCTACAAGAGATACTTGTACAAGTTGTGCTGGCACAATGATATTAGAATTTGCTGCCCTTTCTAGATTAACAGGCATAGGAATTTATGAAGTATGTCAGTTTTATAAATGTATTTTGAAATTATACAATTTATTTAGCTTTTAAAATTTGAGTGAACATCACTTTCACCATCGAAGTTAAACATAACTTCATTATTCCAGTAAGAAAAGATGGAAGGCCATCCATCAAAACCAATGTCATATTCTCAATCAGCATCATTTACTTTATATAAAATCTCTATTTTTACATATTTCTGTGCTGTATGTGTAGGTAGGAGGGGAACAACAACCACTTGGTTGACCAAGACCTAGGTTTTAATCATGTTATTCCATTTTATGTTTATATTTAATCAGCACACATAGAGGTCATACCATCAGATTTTTACACTTATAACTGTTTTTCTTCATATTTTTAAATGTCTGGACCCTATATTTTGATCAGAAAGTGTTTGTTGACTAATTTGATTCTGTCTGATTGGTTCATATACTTACGCATCACTGTGTTATAAATTGGCTGTCTTTTTTTGACCAGCTAAAGACTTAACAAAGATGATTATAAAGCTATTAATAGCTGTGTATACAAATGTCATTAAGTCATTTATAGCTGTTCATATAGTTTATAGTTGCCATGAAGTTATTCTATTGTTTTGTCTGCTTAAATATGATGCTATTTTTTTTTAACACTTTTTTGCTATTTTTTTTTTATTTATTAATTGCTGCATATGAATTATTCAATAAAAAAATTAATATCTTTTGATTCTTTTGGTGCTCAGGAAAAAAGTCGCAAGGCTATGGATTATTTGTGGTCTCAGAGACATCGAAGTAATAACCTGATGGGTACTGTTATAAATATACACAATGGCGACTGGGTTCGACGTGGTAAGGTGTTCTTTTTTTCTACTTGTTTTATAATTATTACTTCCAGTTGTTGTAATCAAACTTTGTGATTATATGTTTATTTTTAAGAGAGTGGAGTAGGCGCTGGTATTGATTCATATTATGAATATGTTCTGAAGGCCTATGTATTACTTGGAGATGAAACATATCTCAACAGATTTAACAAAGTAAGTAAAAGTTCTACCAAACTGTTCAAATGAGAAACTGTTGATACATTTAAAAATTTGTTTTGTCAATATAATTGTTTCATTTTTTTATAAGCTAAACTTTCAGAATTATTTGTTTGTAATAGATGCATTTAAATGTTTGACATTTTCAAAGCACTGCACTATTTATTATGATTTTTTGTTTAAAAACAGTCTGAAGATTTTATAATAGAAATTAAAAAAAAACAACAATTTGTTAATATTTTGTGAATTTGTACACTTTACAGCATTATGATGCTGTTATGCGGTATATTAGTCAGGGACCATTGTTGGTTGATGTTCACATGCATAAGCCCACAAGTGCTGCAAGAAATTTTATGGATGCACTTTTGGCGTTTTGGCCTGGATTACAGGTATGGAATAAGTGATATATTACATGAATGTAACTGTATATTGTGGGGATCACCCAAAATTTGAAGATGGAATGAAAAAGAGGCACTTGGCACAATATAAGATCCTGTTAATCATTGTTATGTCTAGAGTAACACAATATAAGATCCTGTTAATCATTGTTATGTCTAGAGTAACACAATATAAGATCCTGTTAATCATTGTTATGTCTAGAGTAACACAATATAAGATCCTGTTAATCATTGTTACGTCTAGAGTAACACAATATAAGATCCTGTTAATCATTGTTATGTCTAGAGTAACACAATATAAGATCCTGTTAATCATTGTTATGTCTAGAGTAACACAATATAAGATCCTGTTAATCATTGTTATGTCTAGAGTAACACAATATAAGATCCTGTTAATCATTGTTATGTCTAGAGTAACACAATATAAGATCCTGTTAATCATTGTTATGTCTAGAGTAACACAATATAAGATCCTGTTAATCATTGTTATGTCTAGAGTAACACAATATAAGATCCTGTTAATCATTGTTATGTTATGTCTAGAGTAACACAATATAAGATCCTGTTAATCATTGTTATGTTCTGTTTAGATTAGAGTATAACACTTGATAGCACTCCATCTTCTGCCACATGTCCATGAAATAAGCTGGATCTTGAAATAATTTTTATATAAAGCCTTATGCATGTATATAAATAAAAGATTTTAATAATACATAGTATTAGCAGGTAATTTATTGTGGTTAAACAGTATGTTAAATTATTATTTCTTTATTATCTAGGTTTTGGTTGGAGATATAGGACCTGCAGTAGAAACTCATGAAATGCTTTATCAAGTGATACAAAGACATAATTTCTTGCCTGAGGTAGGAGGTTGTTTTTAAGAGTATTTTCATTGTCATTAGATAAAAGCTTATAAAAACAATATGTTGGCTAACTGAGAACGTCGTCTATTCTTGATGAAAATACACTATTTTAATAATTTTAAGGCCACAAAAATTAACATCTTGTAGAATTCTGAAGCTAATTACTTTTTAGTAAAATGTCTTACATCTTGGATAACTGAACGTAATAGGGTATTACATTATTTCACATCTTGGAAATTATCACATTTAGCTCTGAATTACTTAACTTTCTGAATAGTTTTTTTCTTCACCCTCGATTTCTTTTATAAATGTGTTGAAAAAATGTGCTGTGTAATGATTATTTTTGAAACAATCACAAAGTATTTGATATCAAATGAAAGAGATTTAAATGGTCTTTATTTTGAATAAAAGAGTTCTTGGTTAACTTTATTATTGTTATAGAATTTAAATAATATATTAGCACATTGTTGTGGACGTAAAAAAATAAAGTAAAATAAGAACAAATTAGTCACATATTTAAATAGAAACTTCTGTTCTGCTATATTCTTAATCTGTTCTCAATTAGAAGCAAAGAAATAGACTGGATCATAAATTTCAATATTCTTTAATATTCTTGGCATTAGGGAGGAAAGAAAAAAACAAAAGATTATGTCAAATAATTTTGATAATACAAATCTGTATAGTACTAATAGTGCTCAGGTGTTGTTTGTTGTAGTATGATTAATTATCACATTTTAAATGATATGCAATATGAAATATTTTACTTGTAATCTTAATGAATATTTAACACACGAACTGTGTTCGGCCGATTTAATCGGCCGACGGGCTGTTTCTGTGGTGTGCCAGCCGATATAATCGGCCGATTAATTACATGTAGAGAAAAGAAATCGGGTCCAATATTTATCTGTATCGTAGCCACTTCCTTTTATTATAAAATAAACTTCCGTTTTTTTCGCCATTTTCGTGTACTTTTACTTTATGTAAACGAGTTATTAGGTTGAATTTTGTCAACTATTTTTCATGGTTGATTTTTTTCAAAAAAAATGGTGGATGCTATTGCTGGGACTTAAGGGGACGGATGGTCGTGCGGAAGGGGACGGATGGTCGTGCGGTAACGCGCTCGACTGTCGATCTGAAGGTACCTGGTTCGATCTCCGGTGAGGACCAAGGAAATTTTTCAGGTCTTGGCTCAAGTTCCCGATATATCTCCCGTGGTGCCTCCATGGCCATTGCACTATCGGCTATGGTGGGGATGAAAGAAGGGCACCATAAAACCGTCCCATTAGTGGTTTATAGGATCTAAGGGATTTCATCTCATCCTTACAGGGACTTTACACATTGCTGGGACTTCAGGTTTACGACTTATTTCTTGTATTAAATCTTTTTGAAACCTTTCAATGAAACGAAAGAAGTGATTCTCATGAAGACTGTTACGCTTGCATTTATTGTGTGACACGAAAAAAAAACATACCGGTCGGAAACGATCAAGACACTGGGGTACCCAACTTGCAAGGTTGGCTGCCATGATAAATGTGAACCTAAACTCAAGAATTTCACAAACCAAGGCCTCCAGAAACGTAGATGTGTCAAGGAATAAATTTATTCATATGTTTTTCTCATTCAGAATATTATTATTAATTGAATAAATTGATTTTACATATCTTTAAATTGTTTTGTCCTTTTTATCTTAGTTTTTTTGTTTCTGTCATGTCAGTACGTTTTGCACATTTTTAAGCACTTAAACCAAAACAAGAAGGTTTCTAAAGTCATTCATATATCACACCCATACAAATCATACATATTCTAAAAGGTAAATGAATGGGCTATAATATTATATCAGAATTATAAAGGTAGACCTTAAAAAGAGGGAGGTTGAGGCACCTTGAAAGATACACTTTAGTTGTTTTTTTTTTCATGACCTCTGAAAACCAAGCTCAAGGTCACATAAATAAACATAAAAAAAGTTTTAAAATATTTAAAATGATCCCCCATTCAATCATCTTTTAGAATATATATACTTTACTGGGCCTAGGAGTAATACTTTTTTGCCAATATTGATTTTTCTAAAGGTACCCAAAACACTAAAAAATTCCCGCACACCACAGAAAGTTTCTTAACACAGTTCGTGGGTTAAACTGGATATTAAGGAATGCTCAATAATTATGTGAAAATGGTATAGATTTATATTTACCTTGTGAATGAAAAATTTAAACGTTTTTTTTTTTGGACATATTTCAATATTTTTAGAGTATATAATATGTATGAATGTGTTAACCTTCTTTTTGTTATAAATCTGATCACCTCAAATAAAGCTTATTTATTTTGTATTGAAAAACGTTAAATTTTCTGATCTAGGCTTTCACTACAGATTTTCGTGTGCACTGGGGACAGCATCCGCTACGACCGGAGTTTTTAGAGTCAACATATTTTCTGTACAAGGTAGTAGAAATGTTCACTTTTGTACTTGCACACATTTTATCTGTAAGATTTATTTGTTATTATAAAGAATAGCAGTGAGCTTTAAGCAACTAAAACTATGTTTTGCTTCAAAAGGATGAATTAATTTACACTACCGTAATAGTACTACGAACTACCGGAGGTCATATATGGAACTTACAGCAGTGCTCCACAATCTTTTTTAACTCGCGCCACACTTGAACTGATACAAAATTTCTGTGGCATGCTTAGAAAAAATGTTAGTTATTGATACATACAATAATGTGCTATTGAGACATACAAAAATGTGCTATTGATCCATACAATAATGTGCTATTGATACATATTATAATAATGTGCTATTGATTAGGGAGTGACCGATAATTGGTATCTGACCGATATTGGCACTATCGGATCGGCCGATTTTTATAGGGAGCGGCAGATAATCGGACCGATATTGGTACTACGAGTTAACTATCGGACCGGCCGTTTTTTGGCTGCCGATACATTGTTTTTTTTTTCACAACAGAGTTGCGGGAAAAAAAATCAGTAATTAACTCAATTCTATAACCCGATCAGACAAGATTTTAGAAAAAAGGGAGAAAAAAACCCGTACACAGAAACTGTCACGTCTACATAAAATTACATCAGAGATATGACCTTGAAACAATAGGATTGGCATTTCTTAATTCTAATGTATGACCTTGAATGATACAATTAGTGAACATCTGTGTGTATTTTTTTTTTGGGATGGGAAGTGGGGGGGGGGGTTAAACAAGACTTACGTGTGGGCGAAGTGTTACAAAATATGACAGGGAAAGGGTGAACAGGGGTTGACATACATCATTAGATTGGTAACTACAGCATGAGAAAAACATGTGTTTGGCATTGTTGTTGATTAAAAAGAAAATATCGGTAAAAATGCTGGGGAAAAATATTGGTATCGGACTATCGGTAAAAAGGCATATTGGTCGCTCCTTACTATGGTACATACAATGATGTGCTATTGATACATACAAAAATGTGCTATTGATACATACAATAATGAGCTATTGATAGATACAAAAATGTGCTATTGATACATACAATAATGTGCTATTGATACATACAATAATGTGCTATTGATACATACAATAATGTGCTATTGATACATACAATAATGTGCTATTGATACATACAATAATGTGCTATCGTGTGAAAATAACTTAGGTTTTTTAATATTATGTGATGTTTTATTGAAAATATTACTAAGAGCCTTTGAAATTCTGCATCAAAACGTGATATCTGATATTTTTTTTGTCACTATAATGAACCCCATTTTCAATTGCTAACACTTTCATTTAATGAATGGTGACACTTACACCACCTATTGAGAGAAAATGAAACTATTTTTCCATAGGGAATTTTAGTTAGTTGATAAGAACACAATGGAACAAAATTTGATTTGCCTTATTATTGAATATTGAAGAGAGCAATTACGCAAAATTTCCAATAAATCAAATGATGTATAGTGGGTTAAAAATTTATTACAAAACTCCATCCAGAGATATCTACAAACTGACAGGCGTAATAAGAAACGTGCAAACAAAAAATTTTTTACATGGTATTCTTAAATATAATTTATTCATGCATGCGTTTATGTGTGTCATTTCAGTCATGTATGCTATCTAATGACTGTCTTCAAAATGTTAAATATCTCCAACTGGTTCTGATCTAATAATACATTAAAAAAACGCCAGTAGCACACATTGAGAAAGCCAAAAGAAGATAAAGCAATATTATTAGTGTTGTTTTAGTCCCAGGTCATATTTTAGTTTGTTTTTATTTCGTTTTTTCTGTAATAATTTCAGCTTTGCCTAGTTTAGTCTTGCTGCTAATTTTAGTTTTAGTTTTAGTTCTCGTGGAAAAGTCAACATTTTCGTTAATGAAGTTTTAGTTTTAGTTTTCGGGCCAACGTAAAACAACACTAAATATTACTACTTAATGTTACAGCCCTTAAGAGACCCACCACTCATTTCATTTATTGATTTCATGGGAACTACACTAAACTAAAATATAGGTACATGTCACTTTAAAAGTCATGTTTGGCCACCATTGGAATTTAAAAACAAACTTGTGTGAATACTAATAATAAAGGAAATAATTTCTTTCAATTAATAATCTTACCTTTATTTCAACCATCAATCCAACAATTACAGTATTGTACATTTTACTCAATTTAATTATTTTTGCTAATAATGCAATACAGTTAAATGAATTACAATTTAATGCAATACAGTTAAACTAATTACAATTTAATGCAATACAGTTAAATGAATTACAATTTAATGCAATACAGTTAAAATGAATTATAATTTAATGCAATACAGTTAAATGAATTACAATTTAATGTAATACAGTTAAATGAATTACAATTTAATGCAATACAGTTAAAATGGGAATTATAATGAATGCAATATAGTTGAATGAATTTTATAATTTAATGCAATACAGTTAAATGAATTACAATTTAATCCAATACAGTTAAATGCATTACAATTTAATGCAATACAATTTTTTTTCAATTTATTTTGAATTATTATTTCTGAACAGGCTACTGGTGATCCCTATTATTTAGAAGTAGGAAAGAAAGTTTTAGAAAATTTAGATCAACATGCCAGAGTTCAATGTGGGTTTGCTGCTATAAAAGACATCAAGAAAGGAACACATGAAGATCAGTAAGAAAAGAACTTTTTTTTTTAATTGAAATAAATTGTATTTTTTTTAATGTACTTAAGAGAATACAACTTAACCCTTTACTTCCCACCTTTACGTAAAAAAACAACAACCTTTCCTTGTTTCCCTTTGTGGCAGTCAGAGTTGTTGTTGTATGTATGACTCCAATATGAATTATCTGTTAAGGGCAGGCTCCCCAGGTGATTGATATCTAACCACCAAATATTTAACTTTAACTCTTGACTGGTATAGGTACTAGTATATAAATAACACAACTCAGAGGAGTGTACACTACAACACTTATTTAATACACTATAATACAACTTTTAGTGAAACAATATTTTATACGATGACTCTCTGCTCTAAATATTCTATAAAAATTTCTAAATCTACCGGACCGACTGGCGGTGGGCCAACTGTTCTAAGTATTCGGGGTCGACTGTCAAAACACCTTCTGGATCGACTTTATAAAGGCTGGAAGGGGTATGTTGGCCAGTTGATGACCCGTGCGTGGGCGAGGAGGTGGAGCATCTAGCATGAGTCATTAGGGTATGGGGCCAGTTGATTTTCACATTGGTCCATGCCATGCATGATGAGTCATCATCACTGGCGGGGGAAGGTGGAGGAACAGTGCGTGTGTTGGGATTGGACTCGACTTGCGTGGCTCCAGAATAAAGGGGTAACGTCTTTTCACATTGCTCCATTCCAAGAGGTGGTGGGTCTGTAAATTTTGCTCTGAAGTTTTTAACTTTTCTACCATCCAATGATGTAAATTCTAGACGTTGCGTAGGCGGATCGATATTTGAGGTGGAGGGTTGCGTTAGAGGTGTGGATCGGATCTGGGGACATGGGACTCTGAGTGGCCCGTATTAAAGGGGTTAAACGTCTTTTTCACATTCCATTTATTCCATGATGAGTCATCACGGATAACAGGCGTGTGCTGAGATTGGCTTGACCATGGCAAGGAAGTGAGGGGGTGAATTCTTGACGTAACATATTCTGGACATTCCATGCTGAGTCAACACGGATAACAGGCGTGTGTTGGGATTGAGCTTGACCATGGGGGGGGAGGTGAAAGGGGCAGGGTAAATTCTAAACGTAACACCCTTATTAAGTGTAGTATATTTAATAATTAAACTTAACTTCTATTATGAAAACAATAAAATAAGCAACATTTTTCTGTATATATTTACATTCTAATGCAATTTTTTCTTATAGTAATGAAATAATTGTATATTACTTTTAATTTCATATCAAACATGAATATGCTAATCTGTTATCTTTATAAATGAAAATAAAATAAAGTATTTGGAGGACTGTGGTGCACATTTAACAACAAAAATCAAAAGCACCTAAAGTTGTTACCTGTGTTTTCTCTAAACTTAGCACTTGTGTACACAATTTTCAGTGAGCATGCACAATATGTTTGTAAATTTTATTCAGCTCCCTCCTATCTGCTTATTGTTTGAACCATCCCCACCAACAAAATCAAATGAATCACCCAATTATTTTTTTTTAATGAATCACTAAATCAATATTAAAACAAATTTGTATTTTAAAAAATGAAAATTTAAACTAGCAGAGTACCTTGACATTCCAGGTATGTTCTCAATGACACTTCTGGTATTAATTCATGTGATAGCATGTCTACTACACCATTCAGTAAAGATACTGGTATTAATTCATGTGATTTACCTAATGTGTAGAATTAATCAACTTTTGTTTTATCTGTCACAAATTACATTTCACCTGTCAACAGTAAATGCTTTTCTCATTGTTAAAACCAAAACAAGGCATTAAGTCATTGTCTGCAATTGTGTCTCTTTTAGAGAATGATGGTACAGACTTAATTCTGGTATGGAGAGTATTACTTCTTTCAGTCTACAGACCGATATATTACATTTAGTACTATTGTTAGTGGAGTATAAACCCTCATGTTTATATAGAGTGTGAGAGTAGGAAGTCAGTGGGTATGTTTAGGGATACTTTCTGATAGGTAAAGTGACATTTTTTACACTTCCTTGGTTTATTGTGGTTGATTTCTGTGGCTATACACAGATATTATCCTATTCAAGAAAGAAAAGATAATTTGATTGATAATTGTGTCTTAATATGATTCTGCACATGAACTTAACAATGTATCACATTAAGTAATGTTTGTGTACTTAGACTAATTAACTTATGTTCTATGGAGCAGAGCTTACTTTAAAACAGGGTCAAAACATTACTTCTTTTTCTCTAATCAGTCATAATATACATCTGTTTGTAATTGATGTTATCTCTGTCACACAATGCTGATATAATCGTCACTTTGATTTTGGCAGGCTGCACTAATGTTTACATTAGTATTGCTGACCAATGCTTACCTAACATTGACCAGCAACAGAGATTTTCAACCTCAGGTCCGCATGGACCCTCTTCTGGGGTCCATGGGGAGCTTCAATGGGGTCCGTGGGCAAGTCAAGGAAAGCAGTGATTTTTCTTGTATAAAGTATTGCTTGGTTTTGTTGATTGGTTAGCTTTTAAGCTAAACAAAAATACTAGCTATACCAATGTTTCAGGTACAGACAACAGTGTGTAGAATTGAAAACTTCGCTGGTAATGCCTTATATTTTCGTCTGAAGTCTGAACTAGACTGCATATTACGTGTACTTTGGGTAGTGAGTGTTTGAGTCATGTCATCTTGGCAGGACCGAGAGCGTGCGGGGGAGGTCCGGGGTCCCCCCTGCGGTTTGTCTGGCCCCTCTACTTGTTTTCTCTACTTAGTAACATTTCTCTTTCCTGCCCCCCCTCCCCAAGCATACGGGCCCCAGGTAGAATTGTCATGCTATGGGGCTCAAGGCCTTCAGGCAATACTTTCTTACTTACTGAGCCTAGAGCCTAGGTTACCTAGAAATAATCTTAGACAAAAGTTTTTTTTTATATATCAAATTGCTGGTATACACTTGGCATGTTAATTTAAAATCACTTCCACATATTATTTTGGTTGAGGTAGATTTTTCGTAATAGGCTATAGCGACAGATATTATCCTAACGCATCGATGAAATGAAAAGTAAATTGTAGCGATTGAACCTATTATGTGTTCTGTTGTTATCCGACTTGATTCTGTCACAAATACTTTTTAAAATGTTAGTAACAATTTATAACATTTGATAAGAATTGTATTTGTTTTATCATAGTAGCCGATTTAACTTTAAATGTGCGTTTTTGTCATCAGAATGTGAAATATTTTTACAGGTAATTACATCCCTCTAACTCTCTCTTACTCTGAAACTTTGTCTCTAATTTTTTCCATGTGAGTTTTGGGTCAACTGGACTAAACTGTTTTTGGTCATGTGTTTATCAATATTTGTAAAGTAAACTGTCCAAGGCTGGTAGCATGGATAAATTTGTGAAGAGGGACCAGAACCTGCAAGATTCTCTGATGATCAAGCAGCCAAAGACACCTAATTCAAAAGAAAACACCAAGTAGATAATCCAGAATATATACCAGTCTGGCTTCACCGCAGTAGGGACCGATGTTGACCCTACCTCGTCTTTTGCATGTTTTGCCTGTAACTTAGGCTAGCCTACCGTTTAGCAGAATTTAAGTAGATTGCATCCCCAAGCTTGACATATTCTGGCCCAACCTGAGGCACGATAAGTGGGCCAGGGCGCCTTAGGCTATGGGGGTCCGCCACCCGAACTTGGAATGCCTGAGTGGTCCGCTGGGTAAAAGGTTGAAAACCTCTGGACCACAACATATCTATCAGTACAGCGATTGTCAGAAGTTTACCTCTTGCTCTAGAAAGCAATGTATATTGAAATACAATCTGGGTCCCTAGAAAATGGGTGTTTTCCTCCCTGCATGGTTCCTGCTTAATCTAAACCCATCCCCACAAGATTCCTGCCAGTTCAGAATTGACTCTCCCCCCAACCCCCAACTCCTTTTGAATGGTGATTCCTTCGCTGCAAGTAACCTGTAGACTCCCCATTACTCCTACAAACAATGTCCCCATGCTGCTCACTAGTGTACACTACACAATTGCTACAAAACGTGCATTTTTTTCCATTATGTTGGGCACAAAAAGATAAGAAGTTTCCTTCAAAGGTTGTGCACACAAAATTAGAAGGAACATTGGTTGTTACCATATTTGTTTTCTTGAAATAAATGGGATTTAGAGAAATGAAAGTTCGTACATTTCTTTTTTACAATGTGTAGATTAATTGTGCATACCATGTTTTTGTTTGATGACCTAAAAAAAATATTAGGCAGCTTGAGAGAAACCACTTGAATTTTAAAGTTGAAAAATAATTGGATCATTTGAAATATATTGTTAAAGTAATTTATTGAGCAGTTAATATTTAACACATTTTGTTTTTCCACAGAATGGACTCTTTTGTTTTGGCTGAAACTTTCAAATATCTTTTCTTGTTGTTTTCTGAAAAAGACAATGTTTTATTGGATATAGATGATTTTATCTTCACAACTGAAGCACATTTACTCCCTCTCACACTGTCAGTTGGTAATTATTCCTGGAAGAATACTCCCTCTGCTCATAATGATATCTACAAATTTGACATGATGTCTGTAGCAGAAATGGCTAAGGCTGCTGAAGATGATTATGTTGAAGAGTTTGATGAAGACAGGGATATTTGTCGTAATTATCATGTAACTCACTCTGAAGGACCTAGTTACCCACATAAATTGAGAAATCAGTTGCGGGATCTGGTGGACAAAACTCATCCACAGCTCAAATCAGACCAACCCAGGTTGAAAGCTGCCGATTTTGTAGCTGGCAATAAAGATCATTTAGAACTACTCCATCATATGGGTATTAGAATGGCCACAATGCCAGATGGACGTATTCAACTTCTACATACAGCTGCTGAGGCATTGTCCCAAGCTTATGCTGAAGCAGGTCTTGAGTTCATGCAAGAAATGATTACTTTAAGCCAAACTCAGCAGCTAGAGAATCATCATGAGCCAATGTACATCAGATTGTTATCAGAGCCATTCAATGGAGAAATTGTGTATCGTGCTGGACCAGCACAGTTTGGCTATGACCTATCCAAATCTCCACCGGTACAAGGGTATTTAGCCCTGGCTAGACCTTTTAAAGGCTGTTCAGATCTAGAAAATGGAGATGAGGTGAAAGGGAAAATAGCCATCGTTGAAAGAGGTGATTGCATGTTTGTTGACAAAGCCAGAAACCTCCAGAAAAAAGGAGCCATAGGTGGCATTGTGTTTGATCAGGCCCAGGGGTCAACCAGTGAACTTCTTAGTCTCTTTGCCATGTCAGGGGACGGTACTAATGATGTCAACATTCCCATGGTGTTCCTGTTCTGGAAACAAGGCCAAGATTTGTTAGCTACTTTAGACAGATATCCTGATATTGTCATTGAACTTAGTTCTAAGGATGGTGAGTAGTTTTTGTTTACCCATTAGTCATATGACATAAAAAAGATTGTTAGTAGATAGATTCTCCTGTAACATATAGTTAGTTGATAGATTCTCCTGTAACATATAGTTAGTAGATAGATTCTCCTGTAACATATAGTTAGTAGATAGATTCTCCTGTAACATATAGTTAGTAGATAGATTCTCCTGTAACATATAGTTAGTAGATAGATTCTCTTGTAACTAATCATCCCTATTTCACTGAAACAGATACATGTAGTACTTGAATTCTGAAATCAATTGAGGATCTCATTTATAGTTATTCTTAACTTGTTTTACTGTTTCTCAAAATTTCTACACTAAAAGTGTACCAACAAATATTTTTTTTCTCATTCTGTGTGTCATGCAAGTTTGTATTCATTTTTAACAAACTATACTATTTACATCTATTATTGGAAATACAGCAGAATGCAAAACTTAAACTAGTTGTATTTTAACGGGAGCAGTACAGAGATTAAAGCTGCATTCAAAGGGTATTAATTAATCCTTAATACCTCTGGAAAGTTTAATGGGATATTGAAAGTCTTTCGGTAAAATTCAAAGCCATTGTTGGTTGTGTCGCAGCTTGCAGCACAAATGAAAATTACACAACAAATGATTTTAAGTTAGTTTCATTTCGATCACAGTATGCTCATTATCAAAAAGCTATTTAGTAATATTTTCTCGTTTTCAGCACCAGGAACTAAATCTAATGCAACAGACAGTCAGTCTTCCAGCAACAACTCAGATGTCAAAAACTCCAATGAACAGATTAATAGTGACAGTCAAGTCTCTTCAGAAAATCAACAGCAATCAGAAAATTTCAAACCCTTAAATAAAGTTGACCATGCATTTTATCATCATCAGTTCATTGATCCAGAAACTAAGTATTATTACTTAAAAGCTGGTACTAAATACTTCCATTTACATGTTCATGTGATGCAGAAAAATCTCAACACTGCGGATGATAAAACAATGAAATATGAACCTTTACCTGACGGCTCTAAAATGTTTACATTCTACTTGAGCTCTGTGTTTTCTGAGTCTGATAAACCAAATTTAAATGAAATGTATCTGGATGTTTTGCACACTTTTCAGCGCCACACAAACTTCGAACAATTGGAATACTCTACTAACTACATGAAAGCACTGGCCAGGTTTATGGAATCTGCTTATTTTTCTATAGATCTGATTGATCAGGTAGCATTAGAAACTATGCATGATTTCACAATGCATATTCAAGTAAAACACTTATTCCCTAATGGTGAAAGTGTATTTATTTCAAAAAATAAACACATTGAAGAAGATTTCAAAGTTCATTCTCGAACTGATTATCAAACAAAATTTTTTAAAAGTGATGGGCTCTCTTCTGAATTAATACTAGATGGTGAGGCTCCATCAGAAACAAAACCCCC
>JAGDYQ010000086.1:3748032-3784511 GCA_021962125.1 Bulinus truncatus
CTTTTTGATGCAAAAAGTAATTTTTTTCTTAAAAGTTTCCTGAAATTAATTGGCTATTTAAAAACCTCAACAATGTATTATTGTTATAATGCTATTAAAAATATTATCTTGTGATTTCAGCTTTCCTTACATTGACATTGATTGACTCATTAGATAATCTGAGCAGTATGCGTTTTTTGTTAAATTATCTATCTAAAAATTGTTTTGGTTTTATTTAGTCATTATTTTGAAAATTTTAAAGTGAGATACACCAGTGTTAAATAGTTTAGAGTGAGATACACCCATGTTTAATTTCTGTCTTGAGTTTCATATAATAATTTAACTTAGGTCATTGGTGACTTACAAGGTTTTGAGGCAGCAGTTAAGAAAGTTATCCATGATGCAAGATTTGATGCTGATGTGTTGTAGTATCTGTTTTTGAAACTAACATAAGAATATTAGGGTTAGGGTACACTAAAACTTGACCCATTATGAACAAGTTTCTCTGTGTAAATTTATTTTTTGAACTTTTTAAAAATTAAAGCTACGTTATAAAGATTCATTTTTTATCTTTGATGTATGACTTTCTACAGTGGTTTATTAGGTGGTCATGTAGCTGCCAGTTTTTTTAAGAAGAAAAAACTTTCTATGTTATGGTATCAAGATGAACTACTTACTATGGCTAAGGAAGTCGGTGACAGACTTTTGCCTGCATTCAACACAACAACTGGTATTCCTTATCCTCGGGTAATTTATGTTTAGTATTTATTTTAAATCTGCAGAGATTAATTTAACATCTTTTTTTTTTGTAATAATTCAGATAAGACCTAACAATAGATATGTATATTGTGTTAATTTATATGTCATAGCGAAAATGTCTTATTTCATCTGAACCAGGTGTTTTCTTCCAAACTTTTTAATGTATTATGTGATAGGGGAGGTGGGGGCTTTATATTTCTGTGATCTGTATGCTGTATATTAAAGGAAAATATTATGTTGGAAATATATGTAATTGGCGTAGAATATGGTATGGCAATACATGATGCCAATTAGAGCTGCATTCTGGTTTTTCAATTAATTAAATAACTCACTCTATATTTGGTTTAACTAAAATATTCTGAAATAAAAAAATTATTTATAAATTTTCATTGCGAGTGACACTAAACTCAGGGTAGGGCCCCTACACTGTTGGTATTCTAACTACACTAGTAGTATTATGAGAAGGGATTGGCCTGGTTAAGGGTAAAATATAATAAATGTAAAACTATTTTTTTATGTGTTCTCATATTGGAGTATGGTGTCTCAACTGGCTTGAAGGATAACTGTAACAGAAAACTTGACTTTAATTGGTCCTAAAATAAATACTTTTAGGCATAATATTATGTTGCCAATCAAGTTAATATTTAGTATAAACCATGTCTTAATTCTCTTTGTTTGATACTCAAGTATTTTTTCAGTAAAATAAACTTGGATATATATATTTCATCTTTTTTTATAGGTAAATTTAAAACATGGAATTACTTCAAAAATATCAAGCTCTACAAGAGATACTTGTACAAGTTGTGCTGGCACAATGATATTAGAATTTGCTGCCCTTTCTAGATTAACAGGCATAGGAATTTATGAAGTATGTCAGTTTTATAAATGTATTTTGAAATTATACAATTTATTTAGCTTTTAAAATTTGAGTGAACATCACTTTCACCATCAAAGTTAAACATAACTTCATTATTCCAGTTAGAAAAGATGGAAGGCCATCCATCGAAACCAATGACATATTCTCAATCAGCATCATTTACTTTGTATAAAATCTTTATTTTTACATATTTCTGTGCTGTATGTGCAGGTAGGAGGGGAACAACAACCACTTGGTTGACCAAGACCTAGGTTTTAATCATGTTTTTCCATTTTATGTTTATATTTAATCAGCACACATAGAGGTCATACCATCAGATTTTTACATTCATAACTGTTTTTCTTCATATTTTTAATTGTCTGGACCCTATATTTTGATCAGAAAGTGTTTGTTGACTAATTTGATTCTGTCTGATTGGCTCATATACTTACGCATCACTGTATTATAAATTGGCTGTCTTTTTATGACCAGCTAAAGACTTAACAAAGATGATTATAAAGCTATTAATAGCTGTGTATACAGATGTCATTAAGTCATTTATAGCTGTTCATATAGTTTATAGTTGCCATGAAGTTATTCTATTGTTTTGTCTGCTTAATATATGATGCTATTTTTTGTTAACACTTTTTTGTTATTTTTTTTTTTATTTATTAATTGCTGCATATGAATTATTCAATAAAAAATTAATATCTTTTGATTCTTTTGGTGCTCAGGAAAAAAGTCGCAAGGCTATGGACTATTTATGGTCTCAGAGACATCGAAGTAATAACCTGATGGGTACTGTCATAAATATACACAATGGCGACTGGGTTCGACGTGGTAAGGTGTTTTTTTTTCTACTTGTTTTATAATTATTATTTCCAGTTGTTGTAATCAAACTTTGTGATTATATGTTTATTTTTAAGAGAGTGGAGTAGGCGCTGGTATTGATTCATATTATGAATATGTTCTGAAGGCCTATGTATTACTTGGAGATGAAACATATCTCAACAGATTTAACAAAGTAAGTAAAAGTTCTACCAAACTGTTCAAATGAGAAACTGTTGATACATTAAAAATTTGTTTTGTCAATATAATTGTTTCATTTTTTTATAAGCTAAACTTTCAGTATTATTTGTTTGTAATAGATGCATTTAAATGTTTTGACATTTTCAAATCACTGCACTATTTATTATGATTTTTTTTTTTAAAAACAGTCTGAAGATTTTATAATAGAAATTGAAAAAAAAAAAACAATTAGTTAATATTTTGTGAATTTGTACACTTTACAGCATTATGATGCTGTTATGCGGTATATTAGTCAGGGACCATTGTTGGTTGATGTTCACATGCATAAGCCCACAAGTGCTGCAAGAAATTTTATGGATGCACTTTTAGCGTTTTGGCCTGGATTACAGGTATGGAATAAGTGATATTTACATGAATGTAACTCTATATTGTGGGGATCATCCAAAATTTGAAGATGGAATGAAAAAGAGACACTTGGCACAATATAAGATCCTGTTAATCATTGTTACATGTCTTAAGTATACAATATGAATCCTGTTAATCATTGTTATGTCTAGAGTAACACAGCAATATAAAGATCCTGTAAAAAAAAAAAAAAAAAAAAAAAAAAAAAAAAAAAAAAAAAAAAAAAAAAAAAAAAAAAAAAAAAAAAAAAAAAAAAAAAAAAAAAAAAAAAAAAAAAAAAAAAAAAAAAAAAAAAAAAAAAAAAAAAAAAAAAAAAAAAAAAAAAAAAAAAAAAAAAAAAAAAAAAAAAAAAAAAAAAAAAAAAAAAAAAAAAAAAAAAAAAAAAAAAAAAAAAAAAAAAAAAAAAAAAAAAAAAAAAAAAAAAAAAAAAAAAAAAAAAAAAAAAAAAAAAAAAAAAAAAAAAAAAAAAAAAAAAAAAAAAAAAAAAAAAAAAAAAAAAAAAAAAATATGTCTAGAGTAACACAATATAAGATCCTGTTAATCATTGTTATGTTCTGTTTAGAGTATGAACACTTGATAGTGCTCCATCTTCTGCCACATGTCCATTAAATAAGCTGGATCTTGAAATAATTTTTATATAAAGCCTTATGCATGTATATAAATACATGTATATAATGAAAATGACTTTAAGTAAAAGATTTTAATAATACATAGTATTAGCAGGTAATTTATTATGGCTAAACAGTATGTTAAATTATTATTTCTTTATTATCTAGGTTTTGGTTGGAGATATAGGACCTGCAGTAGAAACTCATGAAATGCTTTATCAAGTGATACAAAGACATAATTTCTTGCCTGAGGTAGGAGGTTGTTTTTAAGAGTATTTTCATCATCATTAGATAAAAGCTTATAAAAACAATATGTTGGCTAACTGAGAACGTCTATTCTTGATGAAAATACACTATTTTAATAATTTTAAGTCCACAAAAATTAACATCTTGTAGAATTCTGAAGCTAATTACTTTTTAGTAAAATGTCTTACATCTTGGATAACTGAACATAATAGGGTATTACACTATTTCACATCTTGGAAATTATCACATTTAGCTCTGAATTACTTAACTGTCTGAATAGTTTTTTTCTTCACCCTCAATTTCTTTTATAGATGTGTTGAAAAAATATGCTGTGTAATGATTATTTTTGAAATAATCACAAAGTATTTGATATCAAATGAAAGAGATTTTAATGGTCTTTATTTTGAATAAAAGAATTCTTGGTTAACTTTATTATTGTTATAGAATTTAAATTATATATTAGCACATTGTTGTGGACGTAAAAAAATAAAGTAAAATAAGAACAAATTAGTCACATACTTTAATAGAAACTTCTGTTCTGCTATATTCTTGATCTGTTTTCAATTAGAAGCAAAGAAATAGACTGGATCATAAATTTCAATATTCTTTAATATTCTTGGCATTAGGGAGGAAAGAAAAAACAAAAGATTATGTCAAATAATTTTGATTATACAAATCTGTATAGTACTAATAGTGCTCAGGTGTTGTTTGTTGTAGTATGATTAATTCTCACATTTTAAATGATATGCAATATGAAATATTTTACTTGTCATCTTAATGAATATTTAACACACGATTGTGTTCCGGCCGATTGAATGGGCCGACGGGCTGTTTCTGTGGGAGGTGTGCCAGCCGATATAATCGTGCCGACTAATTATATCACATGTAGAGAAAGAAATCTGGTCCAATATTTATCTGTATCGTAGCCACTTCCTTTTATTATAAAAACAAAACTGCTGTTTTTTCGGCCATTTACGGTGTACTTTTACTTTATGTAAACGAGTTATTAGGGTTGAATTTGTCAACTATTTTTCATGCTATTGATTTTTTTCAAAAAATGGTAGATGCTATTGCTGGGACTTATGGGGATTTGATGAATGTGGCGGAAGGGGACGGATGGTCGCGGCGTAACGCTAGCCAACTTCACGATCTGAAGGTACCTGGTTCTATCTCCAGTGAGGACCAAGGAAATTCTTCAGGTCTTGGCTCAAGTTCCCCGATATATCTCCCGCGGGTGCCTCCATGGCCATTGCACCATTTGCTATGGTGGGGATGAAAGAAGGGCACCATAAAAAACCTGTCCCATTAGTGGTTTATAGGATCTAAGGGATTTCACCTCATCCTTACAGGGACTTTAAGACATTGTTGGGACCTCCATGGGTTTACTACTTCATTTCTTGTATTAAATCTTTTTGAAACCTTTCAATGAAACGAAAAGAAGTGATTCTCACCGAAGACTGTTACGCTTGCATTTATTGTGTGACACCTAAAAAAAGAATACCGGTCGGAAACGATCAAGACACTGGGGTACCTAACTTGCAAGGTTGGCTGCCATGATAAATGTGAACCTAAACTCAAGAATTTCACAAACCAAGGCCTCCAGAAAAACGTAGATGTCATGAACAAATTTATTCATATGTTTTTCTCATTCAGAATATTATTATTAATTGAATAAATTGATTTTACATATCTTTAAATTGTTTTGTCCTTTTTATCTTTTAGTTTTTTTGTTTCTGTCATGTCAGTACGTTTTGCACATTTTTAAGCACTTAAACCAAAACAAGAAGGTTTCTAAAGTCATTCATATATCACACCCATACAAATCATACATATTCTAAAAGGTAAATGAATGGGCTATAATATTATATCAGAATTATAAAAGGTAGACCTTAAAAGAGGGAGGTTGAGGCACCTTGAAAGATACACTTTTAGTTGTTTTTTTTTTCATGACCTCTGAAAACCAAGCTCAAGGTCACATAAATAAACATAAAAAAAAGTTTTAAAATATTTAAAATGATCCCCCATCTCAATCATCTTTTAGAATAATATATACTTTACTAGCCTAGAGTAATACTTTTTTGCCAATATTGATTTTTCTAAAGGTACTTAAAACACTAAAAAATTCCCAGACACCACAGAAAGTTTCTTAACACAGTTCGTAGGTTAAACTGGATATTAAGGAATGCTCAATAATTTTGTGAAAATAGCATAGATTTATATTTACCTTGTGAATGAAAAATTTAAACTTTTTTTTTTCGACATATTTCAATATTTTTAGAGTATATAATATGTATGAATGTGTTAACCTTCTTTTTGTTATAAATCTGATCACCTCAAATAAAGATTATTTATTTTGTATTGAAAAACATTACATTTTCTGATCTAGGCTTTCACTACAGATTTTCGTGTGCACTGGGGACAGCATCCGCTACGACCAGAGTTTTTAGAGTCAACATATTTTCTGTACAAGGTAGTAGAAATGTTCACTTTTGTACTTGCACACATCTTTATCTGTAAGATTTATTTGTTATTATAAAGAATAGCAGTGAGTTTTAAGCAACTAAAACTATGTTTTGCTTCAGAAGGATGAATTAACTTACACTACCGCAATAGTACTATGAACTACCGGAGGTCATATATGGAACTTATAGCAGTGCTCCACAATCTTTTTTAACTCTCGCCACACTTGAATTGATGCAAAATTTCTGTGGCATGCTTAGAAAAAATGATAGTTATTGATACATACAATAATGTGCTATTGATACATACAAAAATGTGCTATTGATCCATACAATAATGTGCTATTGATACATACAAAAATGTGCTATTGATACATATAATAATGTGCTATTGATTAGGGAGCGACCGATAATTGGTATCTGACCGATATTGGCACTCATCGGATCGGCCAATTTTTATAGGGAGCGGCAGATAATCGGACCGATATTGGTACTATGAGTTAACTATCGGACTCGGGCCGTTTTTTGGCTGTCGATACATTGTTTTTTTTTTCATAACAGAGTTGCTATGGAAAAAAATCAGTAATTAAATCTAATTCCTAGTAACCCGGATCAGACAAGATTTTAGAAAAAAGGAGAAAAACCCGCATAAAGAAAACTGTCACGCCTACATAAAATTACATCAGAGATATGACCTTGGAAACAATAGGATTACATTTCTTAATACTAATGTATGACCTTTGAATGATACAATTAGTGAACATCTGTCAGTATTTTTTTTTTGGGATGGGAAGTGGGGCTAAACAAGACTCACGTGGTGGGCTAAGTGTTACAAAATATGACAGGTGGTAGGGCGAAACAGGGGTTGACATACATCATTAGATTGGTAACTTACAGCATGAGAAAACATGTGTTTGGCATTGTTGTTGATTAAAAAGAAAATATCAGTAAAAATGCTGGGGAAAAATATTGGTATCGGACTATCGTGTAAAAAAGAGCATATTGATCACCTCTTACTAATGGTACAATACAATGATGTGCCATTGATAAAGACATACAATAATGTGCTAAAGTTACATACATACAATAATGAGCCATTGATAGATACAAAAATGTAAGCTATTGATAATATTAAAGCACAATGTGCTATTGATACATACAATAATGTGCTATTGATACATACAATAATGTGCTATTGATACGTATACAATAATGTGCTATTGATACATACAATAATGTGCTATCGTGTGAAAATAACTTAGGTTTTTTTAATATTATGTGATGTTTTATTGAAAATATTCCTAAGAGCCTTTGAAACTCTGCATCAAAACAGATTTTATGATCTTTTTTTTGTCACTATAATGAACACCATTTTCAATTGCTAACACTTTCATTTAATGAGTAGTGACACTTACACCACCTATTGAGAGAAAATGAAACTATTTTTCCATAGGGAATTTTAGTTAGTTGATAAGAACACAATGGAACAAAATTTGATTTGCCTTATTATTGAATATTGAAGAGAGCAATTACGCAAAATTTCCAATAAATCAAATGATGTATAGTGGGTTAAAAATTTATTACAAAACTCCATCCAGAGATATCTACAAACTGACAGGCGTAATAAGAAACGTGCAAACAAAAAATTTTTTACATGGTATTCTTAAATATAATTTATTCATGCATGCGTTTATGTGTGTCAGTTCAGTCATGCATGCTATCTAATGACTGTCTTCAAAATGTTAAATATCTCCAACTGGTTCTGATCTAATAAAACATTAAAAAAAAGCCAGTAGCACGCTTTGAGAAAGCCAAAAGAAGATAAATAAATATTACTAGTGTTGTTTTAGTCCCAGGTCATATTTTAGTTTGTTTTTATTTCGTTTTTTCTGTAATAATTTCAGTTTTCGTCTAGTTTTAGTCTTGCTGCTAATTTTAGTTTTAGTTTTAGTTCTCGTTGACGAAAAGTCAACATTTTCGTTAATGAAGGTTTTAGTTTTAGTTTTCGTCAACGAAAACAACACTAAATATTACTACTTAATGTTACAGCCCTTTAGAGACCCACCACTCATTTCATTGATTGATTTCATGGGAACTACACTAAAGTAAAATTTAGATACATGTCACTTTAAAAGTCATGTTTGGCCACCATTGGAATTTAAAAACAAACTTGTGTGAATACTAATAATAAAGGAAATAATTTCTTTCAATTAATAATCTTACCTTTATTTCAACCATCAATCCAACAATTACAGTATTGTACATTTTACTCAATTTAATTATTTTTGCTAATAATGCAATACAGTTAAATGAATTACAATTTAATGCAATACAGTTAAACGAATTACAATTTAATGCAATACAGTTAAATGAATTACAATTTAATGCAATACAGTTAAATGAATTACAATTTAATGCAATACAGTTAAATGAATTACAATTTAATGTAATACAGTTAAATGAATTACAATTTAATGCAATACAGTTAAATGAATTACAATTTAATGCAATACAGTTAAATGAATTACAATTTAATGCAATACAGTTAAATGAATTACAATTTAATGCAATACAGTTAAATGAATTACAATTTAATGCAATACAATTTTTTGTCAATTTATTTTGAATTATCATTTCTGAACAGGCTACTGGTGATCCCTATTATTTAGAAGTAGGAAAGAAAGTTTTAGAAAATTTAGATCAACATGCCAGAGTTCAATGTGGGTTTGCTGCTATAAAAGACATCAAGAAAGGAACACATGAAGATCAGTAAGAAAAGAATTTTTTTTTTAATTGAAATAAATTGTATTTTTTTTAATTACTTAAGAGAATACAACTTAACCCTTTACTTCCCACCTTTACGTAAAAAAAAAAAACAACCTGTCCTTGTTTCCCTTTGTGGCAGTCAGAGTTGTTGTATGTATGACTCCAATATGAATTATCTGTTAAGGGCAGGCTCGCCAGGTGATTGGTATCTAACCACCAAATATTTAACTTTTAACTCTTGACTGGTATAGGTACTAGTATATAAATAACACAACTCAGAGGAATGTACACTACAACACTTATTTAATACACTATGATACAACTTTTAGTGAAACAATATTTTACACGATGACTCTCTGCTCTAAATATTCTATAAAAATTTCTAAATCTACCGGACCGACTGGCGGTGGGCCAACTGTTCTAAGTATCCCGAGGTCGACTGTCGAAACACCTTCTGGATCGACTTTATAGAGGCTGAAAGGGGTACGTTGGCCAGTTGATGACCCGTGCGTGGGCGAGGAGGTGGAGCATCTAGCATGAGTCATTAGGGTACGGGGCCAGTTGATTTTCACATTGGTCCATGCCATGCATGATGAGTCATCGTCACTGGCGGGGGAAGGTGGAGTAACAGTGCGTGCGTTGGGATTGGACTCGACTTGAGTGGCTCCAGGGGTTTTTTTGCTCAATAAGAGGTGGTGGGTCTCTAAATTTTGCTCTGAAGTTTTTAACTTTTTACCAAATGAAGAAAACTATTTGGTAGCCGGATCGTTATTTTGAGGTGCCGGGTTGCATTTCAGAGGTGCCGGATCGCAGATCTGGCGCGCTACATGGCGAAAAAAACCCTGAGTGGCCCTGTATAAAAGGGGTTAAACGTCTTTTTCACATTCCATTTATTCCATGATGAGTCATCACGGATAACAGGCGTGTGCTGAGATTAGCTTGACCATGGCGGGGAAGTGTGGGGGGTGAATTCTTGACGTAACATATTCTGGACATTTCATGCTGAGTCATCACGGATAACAGGCGTGTGTTGGGATTGGGCTTGACCATGGCGGGGGAGGTGAAAGGGGCAGGGTAAATTCTAAACGTCACACCCTTATTAAGTGTAGTATATTTAATAATTAAACTTAACTTCTATTATGAAAACAATAAAATAAGCAACATTTTTCTGTATACATTTACATTCTAATGCAAGTTTTTATTATAGTAATGAAATAATTGTATATTACTTTTAATTTCATATCAAACATGAATATGTTAATCTGTTATCTTTATAAATGAAAATAAAATAAATATTCGGAATACTGTGGTGCAAATTTAACAACAGAAATCAAAAGCACCTAAAGTTGTTACCTGTGTTTTCTCTAAACTTTGCACTTGTGTACACAATATTCAGTGAGCATGCATAATATGTATGTAAATTTTATTCAGCTCCCTCCTATCCGCTTATAGTTTGAACCATCCTCACCAACAAAATCAAATGAATCACCCAATTATTTTTTTTAATGAATCACTAAATCAATATTAAAACAAATTTGTATTTTAAAAAACGAAAATTTAAACCAGCAGAGTACCTTGACATTCCAGGTATGTTCTCAATGACACTTCTGGTATTAATTCATGTGATAACATGTCTACTACACCATTCAGTAATGATACTGGTATTAATTCATGTGATCCCATATAAATAAATAATAAAAAAATAAATTTAATTATAAATATTATAATAAATTTTAATTATAAATTATTAATTTATTCATCAAAAAAGTATTTACCTAATGTGTAGAATTAATCAACTTTTGTTTTATCTGTCACAAATTACATTTCACCTGTCAACAGTAAATGCTTTTCTCATTGTTAAAACCAAAACAAGCCATTAAGTCATTGTCTGCTATTGTGTCTCTTTTAGAGAATGATGGTACAGACTTAATTCTGGTATGGAGAGTATTACTTCTTTTGAGTCTACAGTCTGATATATTACATTTAGTACTATTTGTTGGTGGAGTATGTGTAATCCTCATGTTATATAGAGTGTGAGAGGTAGAAGTCAGGGGTATGTTCAGGATACTTTCTGTTAGTAAAGTGGCATTTTTTTACACTTCCTTGGTTTATTGTGGTTGATTTCTATGGCTATACACAGATATTATCCTATTCAAGAAAGATAATTTGATTGATAATTGTGTCTTAATATGATTCTGCACATGAACTTAACAATGTATCACATTTAGTAATGTATGTGTACTTACACTAATTAACTTATGTTCTATGGAGCAGAGCTTACTTTAAAACAGGGTAAAAACATTACTTCTTTTTCTCTAATCATTCATAATATACATCTGTATGTAATTGATGTTATCTCTGTCACACAATGCTGATATAATCGTTACTTTGATTTTGGCAGGTTGCAACTAATGTTTACATTAGTATTGCTGACCAATGCTTACCTAACATTGACCACAACAGAGATTTTCAACCTGTGGTCCGCGGACCCCTGGGGGTCCATGGGGAGCTTCAATGGGGTCCGTGGGCAAGTCAAGGAAAGTAGTGATTTTTCTTGTATAAAGTATTGCTTGGTTTTGTTGATTGGTTAGCTTTTAGCTAAACAAAAAATACTAGCTATACCAATGTTTCAGGTACAGACAACAATGTGTAGAATTGAAAACTTCGCTGGTAATGCCGTATATTTTCGTCTGAAGTCTGAACTAGACTGCATATTACATGTACTTGGGCAGTGAGTGTTTGAGTCATGTCATCTTGGCAGGACCGAAGCGTGGGGGGGGGCCGGGGTCCGGGTACCCCCGCGTTTTGTCTGGCCCCTCTACTTGTTTTCTCTACTTAGTAACATTTATTTCCTGCCCCCCCTCCCCTGCTATTGGCCGGGCCCCTGCTGTAGAATTTTCATGCTACGGGGCTGCATCTTGGCAATATTTCTCACTTACTGAGCCTAGAGCTTAGATTGGCCTAGAAATAATCTTAGACAAAAGTTTTTTTTATATATCAAATTGCTGGTATACACTTTGCATGTTAATTTAAAATGACTCCCACATATTATTTTGGTTGGAGGTAGATTTTTCGTAATAGACCAGAGCGATAACGCATCGATGAAACAGTGCGAAATTGTAGCGATGAACCTATTATGCTGTTCTGTTGTTATCCGACTTGATTATGTCACAAATACTTTTTAAAATGTTAGTAACAATTCAAAATATTTGATAAGAATTGTATTTGTTTTATCATAGTAGCCGATTTAATTTTAAAATGTGCGTTTTTGTCATCAGAATGTGAAATATTTTTACAGATAATTACATCCTCTAACTCTCTCTACTCTGAAACTTTGTCTCTAATTTTTTCCATGTGAGTTTTGGGTCAACGGGACTAAACTGTTTTTGGTCATGTGTTTATCAATATTTGTAAAAGTAAACTGTCCAAGGCTGGTAGCATGGATAAATTTGTGAAGAGGAAAACTGACCAGAACCTGCAAGATTCTGATGATCAAGCAGCCAAAGACGAACTAAAAAGAAAACGGCGCAAGTATAATCCAGAATATATACCAGTCTGCTTCACCGCAGTAGGGACCGATGTTGACCAACCTCTTTTTTTACATGTTTTGCCTGTAACTTAGGCTAGGCCTACCGTTTAGCAGAATTTAAGTAGATTACATCCGCAAACTTAAGACATATTCTGGCCCAACCTGAGGCACGAAAAGTTGAGGCCAGGGCGCCTTAGGCTATGGGGGTCCGCCACCCGAACTTGGAATGCCTGAGTGGTCCGCGGGGTAAAAAAGGTTGAAAACCTCTGGACCACAACATATCTATCAGTACAGCGATTGTCAGAAGTTTACCTCTTGCTCTAGAAAGCAATGTATATTGAAATACAGTCTGGGTCCCTAGAAAATGGGTGTTTTCCCTGCATGGTTCCTGCTTAATCTAAACCCATCCCCACAAGATTCCTGCCAGTTCAGAATTGACTCTCCCCCCCAACCCCCCAACTCCTTTTGAATGGTGATTCCTTCGCTGCTAGTAACCTGTAGACTCCCCATTACTCCTACAAACAATGTCCCCATGCTGCTCACTAGTGTACACTACACAATTGCTACAAAACATGCATTTTTTTCCATTATGTTGGGCACAAAAAGATAAAAAGTTTCCTTCAAAGGTTGCACACAAAATTAGAAGGAACATTGGTTGTTACCATATTTGTTTTCTTGAAATAAATGAGATTTAGAGAAATGAAAGTTTGTACATTTCTTTTTCACAATGTGTAGATTAATTGTGCATACCATGTTAGGCAGCTTGAGAGAAACCACTTGAATTTTAAAGTTGAAAAATAAATGGATCATTTGAAATATATTGTTAAAGTAATTTATTGAGCAGTTAAAACACATTTTGTTTTTCCACAGAATGGACTCTTTTGTTTTGGCTGAAACTTTCAAATATCTTTTCTTGTTGTTTTCTGAAAAAGACAATGTATTATTGGATATAGATGATTTTATCTTCACAACTGAAGCACATTTACTTCCTCTCACACTGTCAGTTGGTAATTATTCCTGGAAGAATACTCCCTCTGTTCATAATGATATCTACAAATTTGACATGATGTCTGTAGCAGAAATGGCTAAGGCTGCTGAAGATGATTATGTTGAAGAGTTTGATGAAGACAGGGATATTTGTCGTAATTATCATGTAACTCACTCTGAAGGACCTAGTTACCCACATAAATTGAGAAATCAGTTGCGGGATCTGGTGGACAAAACTCATCCACAGCTCAAATCAGACCGACCCAGGTTGAAAGCTGCTGATTTTGTAGCTGGCAATAAAGATCATTTAGAACTACTCCATCATATGGGTATTAGAATGGCCACAATGCCAGATGGACGTATTCAACTTCTGCATACAGCTGCTGAGGCATTGTCCCAAGCTTATGCTGAAGCAGGACTTGAGTTCATGCAAGAAATGATTACTTTAAGCCAAACTCAGCAGCTAGAGAATCATCATGAGCCAATGTACATCAGATTGTTATCCGAGCCATTCAATGGAGAAATTGTGTATCGTGCTGGACCAGCACAGTTTGGCTATGACCTATCCAAATCTCCACCAGTACAAGGGTATTTAGCCCTGGCTAGACCTTTTAAAGGCTGTTCAGATCTAGAAAATGGAGATGAGGTGAAAGGGAAAATAGCCATCGTTGAAAGAGGTGATTGCATGTTTGTTGACAAAGCCAGAAACCTCCAGAAAAAAGGAGCCATAGGTGGCATTGTGTTTGATCAGGCTCAGGGGTCAACCAGTGAACTTCTTAGTCTCTTTGCCATGTCTGGGGACGGTACTAATGATGTCAATATTCCCATGGTGTTCCTGTTCTGGAAACAAGGCCAAGATTTGTTAGCTACTTTAGACAGATATCCTGATATTGTGATTGAACTTAGTTCTAAGGATGGTGAGTAGTTTTTGTTTATTCATTAGTCATATGACAAAAAATATTGTTAGTAGATAGATTCTCCTGTAACATATAGTTAGTAGATAGATTCTCCTGTAACATATAGTTAGTAGATAGATTCTCCTGTAACATATAGTTAGTAGATAAATTATCCTATAACTAATCATCCCCATTTCACTAAAACAGATAGTACTTAAATTCTGAAATCAATTGAGGATCTCATTTATAGTTATTCTTTACTTGTTTTACTGTTAAGTTTCTCAAAATATCTACACAAAGTGTACCAACAAATATTTTTTTTTCTCATTCAAGTAAAGTGCTTCATATTTAACTGTGTGCCATGCAAGTTTGTATTCGTTTTTAACAAACTATACTATTTACATCTATTATTGGAAATACAGCAGTATAGAGATTAAAGCTGCATTCAAAGGGTATTAATTAATCCTTAATACCTATGGAAATTTTAATGGGATATTGAAAGTCTTTCTATAAAATTCAAAGCCATTGTTGGTTGTGTCGCAGCTTGCAGCACAAATGAAAATTACACAACAAATGATTTTAAGTTATTTTCATTTCGATCACAGTATGCTCATTAACAAAAAGCTATTTAGTAATATTTTCTTGTTTTCAGCACCAGGAACTAAATCTAATGCAACAGACAGTCAGTCTTCTAGCAACAACTCAGATGTCAAAAACTCCAATGAACAGATTAATAGTGACAGTCCAGTCTCTTCAGAAAATCAACAGCAATCAGAAAATTTCAAACCTTTAAATAAAGTTGACCATGCATTTTATCATCATCAGTTCATTGATCCAGAAACTAAGTATTATAACTTAAAAGCTGGGACTAAATACTTCCATTTACATGTTCATGTGATGCAGAAAAATCTCAACACTGCGGATGATAAAACAATGAAATATGAACCTTTACCTGATGGCTCTAAAATGTTTACATTCTACTTGAGCTCTGTGTTTTCTGAGTCTGATAAACCAAATTTAAATGAAATGTATCTGGATGTTTTGCACACTTTTCAGCGCCACACAAACTTTGAACAATTGGACTACTCTACTAACTACATGAAGGCACTAGCCAGGTTTATGGAATCTGCTTATTTTTCTATAGATCTGATTGATCAGGTAGCATTAGAAACCATGCATGATTTCACAATACATATTCAAGTAAAACACTTATTCCCTAATGGTGAAAGTGTATTTATTTCAAAAAATAAACACATTGAAGAAGATTTCAAAGTTCATTCTCGAACTGATCAAACAAAATTTTTTAAAAGTGATGGGCTCTCTTCTGAATTAATACTAGATGGTGAGGCTCCATCAGAAACAAAACCCCCATCAGAACACTTCAGTCATGTAGACTCTAATAAGCCTGTATCACATGACCACCTAAGTCATGTAGACTCTAATAAGCATGTATCACATGACCACCTAAGTCATGTAGACTCTAATAAGCCTGTATCACATGACCACCTAAGTCATGTAAGTCATGTAGACTCTAATAAACCTGTATCACATGACCAGCAGTCTTCTGTAGAAAAATCACCTGACACAGTCAGACAGTCAAACAATCTAGTCCAACAAAATGAAGAACAACTTTTTCACCCAGATTTGAATAATGAGCATTTATTGAAGTCACCAGAAGATAAAAATAAAAAAGATGAATTGTAAAAACTGTATAGGATTTTATTTTCTCCATTTACCTAACATAATGTCATTGTGGTTGTGATGTACTTGCATAGCGATGTAAGAATTATCTGGAAATCACCATTTTCACATGACTGACTTTGATTACTCTGACATTGCTCAATAAAGTAGGCTATACTCATTTGCAGCTTTTGTTATTTAACTTAGTCTTGTCTTCCTCTTTAGAAAATTTCTCAGCATTTTTCAAGCTTCCGATTTCAAACAGGAATTTTAAGCAACAGTTAGTTCTAGTTGATTTTTCTTTTCTCAAAACTGTTTTTTCAATGTATGTTTACAGCTCCATAATCTAAACAAATAGAATCAGGTACACGTATTAAAGTTGATAAATGTCATCACTATTTTGACTTATTATTTTTTAAAGGAAAACATAGTACTATGGGTGAATTTATTTGAGCTAGTAAATGAACCTCAGAGATAATTTTGACTTCACCCATTTAATTATAAAAATATGTTCATTTTTGGTCATATAATTTCTTATATTTTAAAAGTGATTTATCTATCTTAAGATTAATAAACTTTTTTATGATTATGATCTGCTTAGTATTATTTTACTAGATCTTTTTAATGTAAAATTATTGATTTATATTTACTATTTATATTTTTATATAATAAAAATAATGGTAAATGAAAAAAAATATGTATATTGTAATGGTATCACCATTTAATTTTAAGAATATGTTTTGACTGATTGTCAACACTCATCATATATGTTGCTGCAAACCACTGAATTGAGCTTTATCTATGTTTGTCTATGTTCATATTACTAGCATAATTTAATGTTCAATTTTCATATTTCAAATATAGTTGGATGGGGAAAAATATTTCTAGCTTCAAATCGTTGATGAAAAATAATATAATTATGTCTTTCCATGTACAGATAATTTTTCTGATAATTTTTGTTCTCAATATTGTGCATCATATGTTGAATATAATATTTTAGACATGATTTGGTTAGACTTGTTTGTTAGTATTAAAACTTGAAAAATTATTGTTGTATTTTTGTTAAATTTTATTTATCCCAAAACTTGAAAAGAGAATTTCATACAATGCTATATAAAAAAAGGTAAATGTACATGTATTAGCCAAATCACCTTTTGTTGATAGCAATACAACTAGTGAAGAATTTAAACTGTTATCCTGTCTAATGGAAATTTGAATGTAGATCGATTCAAACAATAACCCTACAGTTTCTACTGCTGCCACTATGTGTTAAGAAGACATGCGATTTAGCATTTTTATTATCACTATAAACCTTCAGAAATGTTAGTGTCTTATGAGTAGCCAAAGTGCATCTTTTATTCTTCATTTTAATTTGATTAATATAAAACAATCTTCATTTAATAAATACATGTTAGGTGTACATTATATTTTGTTCATATCTTCTTTCTTTAATTGAATCAATTTTCTATACATAACTGGCATCTATTGTAGAAAGCCTTCTATGATGTCATTTTGTGAAAGCAAAGTTAAATGTTTGTTTTAAAATGGAAGACGGTAAACATAGGTGTTACCAGTTGTTTAATTATCTCTACACTTCCTTTCACCAATGAATGTTACAGCATTTTGTTGACCAAAAATAATAGCAATTTTCTTTCTTCCATTTGTGTAACTTTCTTTACTCAGTAGTAGTTCATCTATTAGCTAAATGCATACTTTTCTAAGTGACTTCACAAGTGGGTTTTTTTGTGTGTGCTTACATAACTTATTCTCACTACTTCACATGTCCTTTTTTTGGTTTTAGGCAATTCTATTAGAGCCATTTCTAAGCTACATTTTGCTTAAGATATGACTAAGCCAGTTTTTTTGTAGTTGTAATGAAATCTATTCCAATTGTCTCATTTTTTTTTAAATATTCATTCTGAGATCACACTGTAAAGTATTTCAGATGAAAGTTCCTTTTGCTGATATTGTTGTAGCCAATATTTTGTTTTGTACACAGAACATTAGGAAACATTTTCTTTCAGTTAATGAAATAATGCCCAACAATGTCTTTTTTTTTTACCATGCTACAGTGTGCCGCCATCTGCTGTGTTTGTACATCTCTTGTTAACAGTCCTTGGCCACTTCAAACTTAACACCCGTGGGTGATCTGGAAATTACACATCACAAACTGTACTAGGAGATAGTGGTTACTGTTCTAGATTAATTAACATTACAGGGTCACCATATGTTGTACAACTTTATTTACTTACCTAACTTTGAAGGTCGGATCACATGCTAAGGATATATGTACATATTTATGTATAATGTCTTGGTCAGGTTTACCGGAAACTGAACTTAAGTTATGTTTGTTACACTGATGTCTTCTCTGTTTCTTACTGAAGTCTACTATGTCTGTTATTTACTGAAGTCTTCTATTTCCACATACTGTTGTTTGTACACATTTATTTCCCATTTTAACCACATTTTTAAATCACATGTACCATAGAAGTGAATTATACTTATTTATTCTTTTTTGTGTACTTAGCAATTTAGCAATTTTTATTTTCATGTAATATTATATTCTGAGGAGTTAAAAGTAAAAGTGTGCCATATAAATCTGATTCAGATTTCAGATGATGAGAAATGTACAGTGTGAGGAATTATGTTTGTTTTATTTACTCCCAAAAATAAAGTTGACATATCTTAGAACAAGATTGTCTGATTACACTGGAAAGTAGAGGGCACACCTTTAATGTTAGCTTTTTATTTCTTAGCACTCCATCTGCATTTATTCATTTAGAAATTCACTTGAAATATTGTTGTATTCTCTAGGAATCATCACAGTTAATACATCTAGAAAGTTTTATTTGTTGTTATCTTCTCATAGTTTTTGAATTTCTGTACTATCCATGAAGTTTTATTACTTAAGAAAATATTCGACTGAGAACATTTTCAAAATTATTTATATAAAATGAGACAACCTAAATTTGTATGTGCCTTTTGAAACAAATACATATGTGCATCTTTAGAAACTTATACATTTGCAGACAATTAGAAACATACATTTCTACACATGTTATTAGGTGGTCATGTGGTAAAGTGCTCAACTGTCGACCTGAGGGTCCCTGGTTCGATCTCTGGTGAGGACCAATGGATATTTCAGATCATGGCTAAAGTTCCCGCTATATCTCCTGTGGTGCCTCCATGGACATTGCACTATCATCTATGGTGGGGATGAAAGAAGGGCACCATAAAACACGTCCCATTAGTGGTTTATAGGATCTAAGAGATTTCATCTCATCCTTACAGGGACTTAACTCAGACGTTATTAAATTTACATGTCTGACATCCCACCATTTTATAACACAGACTTGCTACTGGTGTATCACTAACACATATTTGGCCATTCCATCTCAGCCTTTTTTTATTTCTGCATTTCTTACTTTTTTCTGCACACTGGTTCTATGGGAGTTGTGTTAATGTAATTCATAAATTGTTATGGTATAAGTTCAGAAAAGTGCTTACATAATTGTATGCATCATTGGATGAGGTGTAATTTGCATAGTCTTTGTTTGATTGAGAGTCTAGCTGTGAATTGTTTTTATTTAAAATCTGTGATTTATGCATATGAATAAACTTTAATTTTCCACAATGTATTTGATTTCTGTTAACTGCAATAATTCAACTAAGTATCAAGGAAATAACTATATAGGAGTTATCCTCTCTATGAAACTGACAACTAATATGTGATGATAAATGAAACTGACAACTAATATGTGATGATAAATTAGAACTCCCCAACTAAAGGTATTTTAGACAACATTTGTGGAGACATAAAAAATGTTTTTACTTTAAAAAATAATGTGGGTTTTATTTCTGTGGATGAAATTGACCAAACAGTTTTTCTAATAGAGTGTAAACTATCAACTGTAATATGTATCTAGAGGGTCATCGGTATGTAGGATTCATGTTTCAATAACATCTGCATATGAAGGGGTATGTTTGCACAACGCCCAGCCGCCTTTACTTCCCCAACCTAAGTCAGGTACCCATTTAAAGTTGGGTGGACATGTAGAACGACCATGAAACAAATTTAACCTGGAAAAAATTCCCACGGTTCTCATCGAGGATCAAACTCAGGATTCTGATGTCCACAGTCGAGTATCTACACCACTCGACCATCCGTCCCACTATTATTAGTAGTATTTGATTTAAAAAATGACAATAAGCCATAAATGCAAAATTATTTGGGCGGGGATTAATATATAATTGTAACTGTATTGATGATCACAGTCAATGTATTCATAATCAGCCCATCATAGTCAGTATATTGATATCATCCTATCATAGTCAATCTATTGATGATCATGCCAAGCTTATCACATCCCGTGTATTGATCAACAGTATATCAAAGTCAACGTATTAAAAGTCAATTCATATGAGAATAGCACGAGACCCTAACATTGTTGGTGGGATGGGTGGTCCACATACCAGAGACCCTGACATTGTTGATATGGTGAGTGGTCCACATACCACGAAACCCTGACAATGTTGATGGGGTGGGTGGTTCACATACCACGAGACCCTGACATTGTTGATGAGGTGGGTGGTTCACATACCACGAGACCCTGACATTGTTGATGGGGTGGATGGTTCACATACCACGAGACCCTGACATTGTTGATGGGGTGGGTGGTTCAAATACCACGAGACCCTGACAATGTTGATGGGGTGGGTGGTCCACATACCACGAGACCCTGACAATGTTTATGGGGTGGATTACCACGAGACCCTGACATTGTTGATGAGGTTGGTGGTCCACATACCAGGAGACTTAATAAATAAATTATAAATTATTTTCAAGTTAACAATTTTGTTCTGAGGTTGAAGTAATTTTCCCCCGCTATTAAACGGTCATTACTTCTATACAAAGGTAGATCCAGTATTCCAGGAAATTTGACTGAGCCACTTTTTTTTTTAAATTGTAGACAACCAATGTTAATGAAATCAAAGGGACAAAACTGCAACACTGCACTAACGTACCAATGAACTCGTCACCAATATTTAAATTGCAATATTTGTTGAGCACCTGGTAGAATTCCCCCCACGTTTTACTGATTTATTTACATTTCCACCTGTCCCACGATGTTTCTGTGACATCTCACTCAAGTCAACACAAACGCATTAACAAATGACCGTCCTTAATTGTATCATTTTAAAACTCCATTTAGCAAAACAAATATATCAACTGCATCATGACAGTTGACATATCTCTGGTGAGAGTCCACCATGACAGTTGACATATCTCTGGTGAAAGTCACCATGACAGTTGACATATCTCTGGTGAAAGTCCACTATGACAGTTGACATATCTCTGGTGAGAGTCCACCATGACATTTGACATATCTCTGGTGAAAGTCCAATGCTTGCTGATGGGAGGTTGCTGGGAGGCCATCATTTATTGCCGAATAACTGATTTACTGATTTATTTACATTTCCACCTGTCCCACGATGTTTCTGTGACATCTCACTCAAGTCAACACAAACGCATTAACAAATGACCGTCCTTAATTGTATCATTTTAAAACTCCCTTTAGCAAAACAAATATATCAACTGCATCATGACAGTTGACATATCTCTGGTGAGAGTCCACCATGACAGTTGACATATCTCTGGTATATATATTACGTCATTGGTTATGGCTCGAACCCAACGTTTGGACTGTTCATGTTTTTTTCCTTTTGTATCATACCATTGAGATCCAAGCCCGAGTTTTCTCAAATGCACTGTAGGTTTAAAAATACTTTCAAGCGTAGCTCTGATCGATTTTACCTCAACCAATAGCAACGGTATCCAAGATAAACAATGAACTCAATCACTGTGACCATTTCAAAATCACGACGACAATATTTTGAAACTAATATTTAATCAATATTTACGGGTTAATTCAAAGGTTTACGACAGCATTTCAATCTTTTTTTTTTGTTGTGGACAATTCTGTAGACCCTTACGACCGATCTCTATTTTAAATACCAGTATAAATAGCCTCTCTCTCTCTCTCTCTCTCTCTCTCTCTCTCTCTCTCTCTCTCTCTCTCTCTCTCTCTCTCATTTATACGACAGACACACACGTTACATACGTAAAGAGTAATTTTTATTTCTGGATTACTGATTTAAAAAGGTAAGATTTTTTTTTCTTATTAGTTGACAAATAGTGTTTTTTGACCAACCGGTTAGCCTTGTTGACACCCGAGATGTCAAATTATACTTTATACAAAATAGATTTATACTTTATACAAAATAGATTTATACTTTATACAAAATAGATGTATACTTTATACAAAATAGATTTATACTTTAATACAAAATAGATTTATACTTTATACGAAATAGATTTATACTTTATACAAAATAGATTTATACTTTATACAAAATAGATTAAGAAAACAAATCTGAGGCTCGCGATCAGTTCACCTAATGATCAAGTTAACACAATTTAACTTAACAGAAAGTTTCAATGTGCACAACTGTTTTGATACGATTTAGTCCTATCGTGTTGTTATTAATTATTATTAGTTGGTTATGTTCTTCAGATTTAGTTGGTAGCTAAACTAGCTATAAGTGTCAAAAGAAAACTCAATATGTGGTCAATAGACCGATATGGACAACTAAACGACTTTTGTTTCAACAATAATTCTATATAACCTAATTAATTTGGTGTCAGAATCATTTGTCTTGGGCTGGTGCTTTTATAAAAGCCACAAATGAAAAATCTTTATTTAAATCGTTATGATACTTTTCATGATTTCAGCGAGCACACCAGTGTCTGAAGCAGACATAGTGAATACATCAGTGTCTGAAGCAGACATAGTGAATACATCAGTGTCTGAAGCAGACATAGTGTTGAAGAGCTGTCAGTTATATTAAACACATCATACTTTCTTTTAGTTTCGATAGTAGTGTTCTTTTTTATAGTTACTTCAGCCTGTACATTGCTTCCGGAAACACGCTGCTCAAGTCGTCTAAGTTTTAAAAAAATGAAGTGTTATTTTTTATAAAGATAAAAATTTAATTTCAATTTTAAATTAAATAGAATTGAATGAAAAGTATTGTATGGAATTGTAACAATTCATTTCTGTGTGTGAGAAGTTCCTGTCTGTGTGTGATGTTCCTGTGTGTGTGTGATGTTCCTGTGTGTGCGTGATGTTCCTGTGTGTGCGTGATGTTCCTGTGTGTGTGTGAAAGAGAGAGGTATCTGTGTGTATGTGTGAGAAGTATATGTGTGTGAGTGAGAGAGAGAAATATCTGTGTGTGTATATGTGTGAGAAGTATCTGTGTGTGTATGCGTGTGAGAAGTATCTGTGTGTATATGTGTGAGAAGTATCTGTGTGTATGTGTGAGAAGTATATGTGTGTGTATGTGTGTAGTATATGTGTGTGTATGTGTGTGAGAAGTATATGTGTGTGTGAGAGAGAGAAATATCTGTGTGTATATGTGAGAGAAGTATCTGTGCGTGTGTGAGACAGAGAGAAAGAAATGTGTGTGTGTGTGTGTATGTGTGAGAAGTATCTGTGTGTGTATGTGTGTGAGAAGTCTCTGTGTGTGTATGTGTGTGAGAAGTATCTGTGGGTGTATATGTATCTGAAGTGTGTGTGTATGTGTGTGAAGTATCTGTGTGTGTATGTGTGTGAGAAGTATCTGTGGGTGTATGTGTGTGAGAAGTACCTATGGTGTATGTGTGTGAGAAGTATTTGTGGGTGTATGTGATGTGAGAAAGTATCTGTGGTGTATGTGTGGAAGTATCTGTGTGTATGTGTGAAGTATCTGTGTGTGTATGTGTGTGAAGTATCTGTGTGTGTATGTGTGTGAATATGTATGTGTGAGAAGTATCTGTGGTGTATGTGTGTGAAGTATCTGTGGGTGCATGTGTGTGTGAAGTATCTGTGTGTATGTGAGAAGTATCTGTGGGTGTATGTGTGAGAAGCATATCTGTGGGTGTATGTGTGTGAGAAGTATTTGTGGGTGTATGTGTGAGAAGTATCTGTGGTATGTGTGTGTGAGAAGTATCTGTGTGTGTATGTGTGTGAGAAGTATGTGTATGGGTGTATGTGTGTGAGAAGTATCTGTGGTGTATGTGTGTGAGAAGTATAGTAGTGGGTGTATGTGTGTGAGAAGTATCTGTGGGTGTATGTGTTTGAAGTATCTGTGGGTGTATGTGTGTGTATGTGGGTGAGTGTGTGTGAGAAGTATATGTGTGTGTATGTGTGTGAAAGTATCATGTATGTGTGTGGAGTGTATGTGTGAGAATATCTGTGTGTGTATGTGTGAGAAGTATCTAGGGTGTATGTATGTGAGAAGTATCTGTGTGTATGTGTGAATGTGTGTGAGAAGTATCTGTGTGTGTATGTGAAGCATCTGTGGGGTGCAAGAAGTATCTGTGGTGTATGTGTGTGAAGATCTGTGGGTGTATATGTGTGAGGAGATCTGTGGGTGCATGAGTGAGAAATATCTGTGTGTGTATGTGTGTGCGAAGTATCTGTGTGTGTGTGTGTGAAGTATCTGTGGTATGTGTGTGAAGTATCTGTGGGTGTATGTGTGTATTTGCGTGAAGTATCTGTGGGTGTATGTGAGAAGTATCTTGTGTGTATGTGTCTGAAGCTATCTGTGGGTATATGTGTGTGTATGTGTGTGTGAAGTATACGGCTGTGGGTGTATGTGTGAGAAGTATCTGTGGTGTATGTGTGAGAAGCATCTGTGTGTGTGTGAAGTATCTGTGTGTATGGTGAGAAATACTGTATGTGTGTGAGAAGTATTGTGGGTGTATGTGTGTGAAGTATCTGTGGGTGTATGTGTGAGAAGCATCTGTGGGTGTATGTGTGAGAAGTATCTGTGTGTGTATGTGTAAGAAGTATACATGTGGTGTGTGTATGTGTGAGAAGTATCTGTGGGTGTATGTATGTGAGAAGTATTGTGTGAGAGTGAGAAAGTATCTGTGGGTGTATGTGTGTGAGAAGTATCTGTATGTGTGTAGTGTGTGTGAAGTATCTGTGGTGTATGTGTGTGGAAGAAGTATCTGTGTGTGTATGTGTGTGAGAATGTTTATCTGTGTGTGTATGTGGTGTGTATGTGAGAATATCTATGTGTGAGTGATGTGAAATATCTGTATGTGTATATGTGTGAGAAATATCTGTGTGTGTATGTGTGTGAAGTATCTGTGGGTGTATGTGTGTGAGAAGTACCTATGGGTGTATGTGTGTGAGAAGTATTTGTGGGTGTATGTGTGTGAGAAAGTATCTGTGGGTGTATGTGTGTGAGAAGTATCTGTGTATGTGTGTGAAGTATCTGTGTGTGTATGTGTGTGAAGTATCTGTGGGTAAATGTGTGTGTGAAGTATCTGTGGGTGTATGTGTGTGTGAAGTATCTGTGGGTGTATGTGTGAGAAGTATGTGGGTGTATGTGTGTGTAGAAGTATCTGTGTGTGTATGTGTGTGAAATACCTATGGTGTATGTGTGTGAGAAGTATCTGTGGGTGTATGTGTGTGAGAAGTATCTGTGGGTGTATGTGTGTGAGAAGTATTTGTGTGGGACAGTATGTGTGAGAAGTATCTGTGTGTGTATGTGTGAAGTATCTGTGGGTGTGTATGTGAGAAGTATGTGGGTGTATGTGTGTGATGTAGTATGAAATATCTGTGGTGTATGTCTGTGAGACTTATCTTATGTGGGTGTGTGTGTAGAAGTATATTGGGTGTAGTGTGTAAAGTATTGTGTGTGAGGGGAGAATATCTGTGGTGAGGTGAAGTATTGTAGAATATCTATGTGATGTGAAATATCTGGGGTGTATGGTGTGAATATGATGGAATATTGTGGAGTATGTGAGAAATGGAAGAGAGAGAGAGAGAGGAAGTATTGGTGGTATGTGGGAAGTATGGGAGTGGAAGTACTGTGTGAGTGATGAAGATGGTGAGTGTGAGAAGTAGTGTGGAGTGGGAATATATATGGTGTGGATAGTATGGAAGAATATGGGTGTAGTGGTGAGAATACTGGGGGAGAAGTAGGGATGGTGTGAGAAATTTGAGAAGAAGTATCGAGTTAAGTATGGAAGGAAGTATCTGTTTTAGTTAAGTATATGGAGAATATGTGAGGGAAGTATCTGTGGGTGTATGTTAGAGAAGTATATATGTGGTGTATGTGTGTGAGAAGTATATGTGTGTATCTGTGTGAGAAGTATCTGTGTGTGTATGTGTAATGAGAAGTATCTTTGTGTGGAAGTATCTGTGTGTGTATGTGTGTGAGAAGTATATGTGAGTGTATATGTGTGTGAGAAGTATCTGTGTGTATTAAGTATGTGTGTGAGAAGTATCTGTGTGTATGAAGTATCTGTGTATATGTGTGAAGTGATCTCTTATGTGTATGAAGTATCTGTGGGTGAAGTATCTCTATGTGTGTGTATGAAGTCTCTGTATATGTGTGAAGTATCTGTGTGTGTATGTGTGTGAAGTATCTGTGGGTGTATGATTTGAAAGTGTGTATAAGAAGTATCTGTGTGTAGTGGTGAAGTCTTATGTGTGTGTGAAGTCTCTGTGTGTGTGTATGAAGTCCAGTGTGCATAGTCTCTGTGTGTGTGTATGAAGTATGTGTAGTGTATGAAGTCTCTGTGTGTGTATGAAGTATCTGTGTGTGTGAATTATCTGTGGTGTGAGTGTGGGAAGTATCTGTGTGTGTGTGTGAAGATATCTGTGTGCGTGAAGTATCTGTGTGTGTGTGTATGAATTGTCTGTGTGTATATGGAAGTACTCTCTGTGTGTGTGAAGTATCTATGTGTGTGTGCATGTATCTGTGTGTATCTGTGTGTGAGAAGTATCTGTGTGTATGAAGCATTCAGTGTGAAGTGTGAGAAGTATCTGTGTGTGTGTATGGGTAGGGTGTGGGAAGATGGGTGAAGTGGGTAATGAAGGGGGAAGTATGGGGGAGAAGTATGGAGAAGTATGTGTGGAAAAGTATGTGTGTGGTTGAAGTGTGTGGAGAAGTATAGTGTGATGAAGTAAGGTGTATGAAGGGGGAATAAGTGAGTAGGTGTGAAGTATGTGTGGAAGTGGGAATAGTGTGGAAGTGGGAAAGGGGGGAATACGGGTAGAGAGGGTGGAAGTACTTAGTGTAGAATAGAAGTACTGTAGGGGTGAAGTGGGAAGAAAAAAAAGAAAAAAAAAGAAAAAAAAAAGTATCTCTTTATGTGTGTGTAGCCATATGTGTGTGAAGTATCTCTATGTGTGTGAAGAAGTATCTGTATGTGTGTGAAGTATGGTGTATGTGTGAAGTATCTGTGTGTGTGTGTGTGTGAAGTATCTGTGTGTGTGTGAAGTATCTGTGTGTGTGTGAAGTATCTGTGTGTGTGTGTGAAGTCTCTGTGTGTGTGTGTGAAGTATCTGTGTTTGTGTTTGAAGTATCTGTGCGTGTGTGAAGTATCTGTGTGTGTGAAGTATCTTTGTGTATGTGTGAAGTAACTGTGTGTGTGTGTGAAGTATCTGTGTGTGTGAAGTCTGTGTGTGTGAAGTATCTGTGTGGTGTATTCAGTGTGTGAAGTATCTGTGTGTGTATATGTGTGTGAAGTATCTGTGTGTGTGTATATCTGTGTGAAGTATCTGTGTGTGTATATGTGTGTGAAGTATCTGTGTAATGTATATCTGTGTGAAGTATCTCTGTGTTATTTATGTGTGTGAAGTATCTGTGTGTATGAAGTATCTGTGTGTGTATAGGTGAAGTATCTCTTTATGTGTATGAAGTATCTGTGTGTGAAGTATCTCTATGTGTGTGTATGAAGTCTCTGTATGTGTATGAAGTCTCTGTGTGTGTATGTGTGTATGAAGTATCTCTGTATGTGTGTTTGAAGTATCTCTCTATGTGTGTGTGAAGTATCTGTGTGTATGTGTGTGAAGTATATGTGTGTGTGTATATGTTTGTGAAGTCTCTGTGTGTGTGTATGAAGTCTCTGTGTGTGTATGAAGTATCTGTGTGTGTGAAGTATCTGTGTGTGTGTGTGAAGTATCTGTGTGTGTGTGAAGTATCTGTGTGTGTGTGTATGAATTGTCTGTGTGTATATGAAGTCTCTCTGTGTGTGTATGAAGTATCTGTGTGTGTGTGTATGAAGTATCTGTGTGTGAAGTATCTGTGTGTGTATGAAGTATCTGTGTGTGTGTATGAAGTCTGTGTGTGTATGAAGTATATGTGTGTATGAAGTATCTGTGTGTATGAAGTGTCTGTGTGTGTATATTAGTGTGATGTATCTTTGTGTGTGAAGTATCTGTGTGTGTATATGTGTGTGAAGTATCTGTGTGTGTATATGTGTGTGAAGTATCTCTGTGTTAGTTTATGTGTGTGTGAAGTATCTGTGTGTATGAAGTATCTGTGTGTGTATATGTGTGTGAAGTATCTCTTTATGTGTATGAAGTATCTGTGTGTGAAGTATCTCTATGTGTGTGTATGAAGTCTCTGTATATGTGTGAAGTATCTGTGTGTGTGTGTGAAGTCTCTGTGTGTGTGTGTTTGAAGTCTCTGTGTGTGTGTGAAGTATCTGTGTGTATATGAAGTCTCTGTGTGTGTATGAAGTCTCTGTGTGTGTGTATGAAGTCTGTGTGTGTATGAAGTCTCTGTGTGTGTGTATGAAGTCTCTCTGTGTGTGTATGAAGTCTCTGTGTGTGTATGAAGTATCTGTGTGTGTGAATTAGTATCTGTGTGTGTGTGAAGTATCTGTGTGTGTGTGAAGTATCTGTGTGTGTGTGTATGAATTGTCTGTGTGTATATGAAGTCTCTTCTTGTGTGTGTATATATTCTGTGTGTGGCAGTATGAAGTATCTGTGTGTATGAGTATCTGTGTGTGTATGAAGTATCTGTGTGTGTATAGTCTGTGTGTGTATGAAGTATCTGTGTGAAGTATCTGGTGTGTATGAAGTATCTGTGTGTATGAAGTATCTGTGTGTGTATGAAGTCTGTGTGTATATGAAGTATTCAGTGTGAAGTATCTGTGTGTGTGAAGTATCTGTGTGTGTGTTTGTCTGTGTGTGTATGAAGTATATGTGTGTATGAAGTATCTGTGTGTATGAAGTGTCTGTGTGTGTATATTAGTGTGATGTATCTTTGTGTGAAGTATCTGTGTGTGTATATGTGTGTGTGAAGTATCTGTGTGTGTATATGTGTGTGAAGTATCTCTGTGTTAGTTTATGTGTGTGTGTGAAGTATCTGTGTGTATGAAGTATCTGTGTGTGTATATGTGTGTGAAGTATCTCTTTTTATGTGTATGAAGTATCTTTTATGTGTATGAAGTCTCTGTATGTGTGTGAAGTATCTGTGTGTGAAGTCTGTGTGTGTGTGTGTGTGAAGTATCTGTGTGTGTGAAGTATCTGTGTGTGTGTGAAGTATCTGTGTGTGTGTGTGTGAAGTCTCTGTGTGTGTGAAGAAGTATCTGTGGGTGTATCTGTGTGTAGAAGTATCTGTGGGAAGTAATGTGTGAAGAGAAGTATATGTGTGTGTGTGTGAGAAGTATCTGTGTGTGTGTATCTGTGTGTGTGAAGTATCTGTGTGTGTATATGTGTGTGAAGTATCTGTGTGTGTATATCTGTGTGAAGTATCTGTGTGTGTATATGTGTGTGAAGTATCTGTGTGTATATCTGTGTGAAGTATCTCTGTGTTAGTTTATGTGTGTGAAGTATCTGTGTGTATGAAGTATCTGTGTGTGTATATGTGTGTGAAGTATCTCTTTATGTGTATGAAGTATCTGTGTGTGAAGTATCTCTATGTGTGTGTATGAAGTCTCTGTATGTGTGTGAAGTCTCTGTGTGTGTATGTGTGTATGAGGTATCTCTGTATGTGTGTTTGAAGTATCTCTCTATGTGTGTGTGAAGTATCTGTGTGTATGTGTGTGAAGTATATGTGTGTGTGTATATGTGTGTGAAGTCTCTCTGTGTGTGTATGAAGTATCTGTGTGTGTATGAAGTATGTGTGTGTGAAGTATCTGTGTGTGTATGAAGTATATGTGTGTGTGAAGTATCTGTGTGTATGTTTGTGTGAAGTCTGTGTGTGTGTGAAGTCTCTGTGTGTGTGTGAAGTATCTGAGTGTGTGTGAAGTATCTGTGTGTGTGTGTGAAGTCTCTCTCTCTGTGTGTGTGAAGTATCTGTGTGTGTGAAGTATCTGTGTGTGTGAAGTATCTGTGTGTGTTTGAAGTATCTGTGTGTGTGAAGTATCTGTGTGTGTGAAGTATCTGTGTGTGTGTGAAGTATCTGTGTGTGTGAAGTATCTGTGTGTGTGTGAAGTATCCGTGTGTGTTTGTGAAGTATCTGTGTGTGTGAAGTATCTGTGTGTGAGTGTGAAGTATCTGTGTGTGTGTGAAATATCTGTGTGTGAAGTATCTGTGTGTGTGAAGTATCTGTGTGTGAAGTATCTGTGTGTGTGTGTGTGAAGTCTCTGTGTGTGTGTGAAGTATCTGTGTGTGTGTGAAGTATCTGTGTGTGTGTGAAGTCTCTGTGTGTGTGTGAAGTATCTGTGTGTGTGAAGTATCTGTGTGTGTTAAGTATCTGTGTGTGTGTGTGTGAAGTATCTGTGCGTGTGTGAAGTATCTGTGTGTGTGAAGTATCTTTGTGTATGTGTGAAGTAACTCTGTTTGTGAAGTATCTGTGTGTGTGAAGTATCTGTGTGTGTGAAGTATCTGTGTGTGTGAAGTATCTGTGTGTGTGTGAAGTATCTGTGTGTGTGTGAAGTATCTGTGTGTGTGAAATATCTCTGTGTGTTTTTGAAGTATCTGTGTGTGTGTGAAGTATCTGTGTATGTGTGAAATATCTGTGTGTGTGAAGTATCTTGGTGTGTGTGAAGTATCTGTGTGTGTGAATTATCTGTGTGTGTGAAGTAACTGTGTGTGTGAAGTATCTGTGTGTGTGAAGTATTTGTGTGTGTGAAGTATCTGTGTGTGTGAAGTATCTGTGTGTGTGTGAAGTATCTGTGTGTGTGTGTGAAGTATCATTGTGTGTGAAGTATCTGTGTGTGTGTGAAGTATCTGTGTGCGTGTGTGAAGTTCCTATAAACATGTTGTCACCAACCTTTTTCTCGCCGCGAACCGTTCGACTTTGATAATTTCACCGCGGCCTGCTGGGAGTGTGTGAGGTGGGGGGATGGGGACGTTCATTGGTTATATTTTAGATTGTTTTGATTTACAATATTTCCGCTGCTCACAGCCAATCAGCTCCCGGTTAACCTCTCTCCCATGAAAAGTCGCACAATCCCCAGAGAAATATACCACAGTAAATTAAAAGGAAATAATTTAATGTTCCTTTGGCGGACCATTACCACTTAATCCCTTGCCCGGTATCTGTCCGCGGACCGAGGGTTGGAAAGCACTGATATAAACCACTAATAGGACTGTTTTTATCAGGCTTGCGGAGCCGCCAAATTTTTTTCCGGTTCCGGCTCCCACAAATTTGACGCCTCCGGATCCAGCACGGCTCCGGCTCCCTATTAAGATAGTATCAAACGAGACAAAAAAATTTGTAATTGCGCCACGCAAACATGCCGCTGATAAAAAGTTATGCAAATTTTGTCGCGTTAACCCCCATAGTCAGGAACTTGAAAAATATACGCATGTCGGTTTTACTAAAAACAAACCATTTCAGTGCATCCAGAATCATATCATTATTTTCGACCGAGGTTTCACTAGTCGCCATTTTCATAAGTAATAATAAGTTATTTCAATGATCAAATTAGCAAATAGTAAAATGATACATTATTTAAAATATTTTAAAGACTTCAGTATTTATATTTATTATTTATAAATTCTAAGTGACTATTCGGACCAGGGTACCAATAAACTCCGATTTTAATTTGGACCCCGTCCCAATAGTCTGATTGTTATTCGGACCCGTGGCATATATGCACTTTAGGGAGCGACCGATATGCCTTTTTACCGATAGTCCGATACCGATATTTTCCCCCAGCATTTTTACCGATACCGATATTTTCTTTTTAGGGGCTGTCCATTATTTATGTCAACAAATTTTTGGCGATTTTTACCCCCCCCCCCCTTGTCAACAACTTGTCAAACTTCCAGAGACCCCCCTATAAAATTAAGTCAACATTTGATTACCCCCCCCCCCCCAATAAAAAAAGGTGGCTTCCAAAATGTTTATGTGGCGAAATTAGTAGGAATATAGTTAGTTTAATTAAAATACTGAATGTTAAGCGAGTGTGTAACACAGAACTACAAACGCTGCTTAATTTCCCTATTTAATAAGTAATTATATTAAATTAAAAAAAAGTAACATTGTTGACGTCAACTTTTCTTGACTTCCCCCCTTCCCCCCTCCCCCTTGTCAACAATTGTCAAAAATTTTCTGACCCCCCTCCCCCTATTTTGTTGACGTAATTAATGGACAGCCCCTTAAGCAACAACAATGCCAAACACATGTTTTTCTCGTGCTGTATGACGTATGTCAACCCATGTTCACATATTTTGTAACACTTCGCCCACGCGTGTCTTGTTTACCCCCCCCCCCAACTTCCATCCCAAAAAAAATACACACAGATGTTCAATAATGGTATCATTCAAGGTCATACATTAGAATTAAAAAATGCCAATCCTATTGTTTCAAGGTCACATCTCTGATGTAATTTTTGTAGACGTGACAATTTCTGTACGGGATTTTTTTCCTTTTTTTTTTTAAATCTTGTCTGATCTGGTTATAGAATTGGGTTATTTACTGATTTTTTTTCTGCAACTCTGTTGTGAAAAAAAAACAATGTATCGGCAGCCAAAAAACGGCCGGTCCGATAGTTAACCTATAGTGCCAATATCGGTTCAACTATCGGTCGTTCCCTACAACAATCGGCCGATCCGATATTAACCGATAGTGCCAATATCGGTCCGAAACCGATACCGATCCGATTATCGGTCGCTCCCTAATGCACTTAGCTTAGCTATACATAAACTTTATTATTGGTTTTTTTTTTTATAATTGTTTGAATTGTATGATTAAATCGTTACTCAGTGTCTAAGGTTCCACTAAGCGGACTCTGTATTATTATTTTTTAGGGTTCCGTCTAATTAAGCTAAGCTTAGTGCATATATGCCACGGGTCCGAATAACAATCGGATTTTATTGGGACCCGGGTCCGTATAGCCACAGCCTTATAAATTTATCTACTCTATTTCAGCTATTCTGTTTATAATAAAATTGTTAAATACAGAAAGCGACCATTTTGTTTTTAGTCTATTACAAATTCGCGGTCAAATAATAATACGAAATGACGCGTTTGTCGTCGTAGTAAAATTTATTTTAAATGAATGCTACAATTATTCTATGAAATAAAACTGTTTTAACTTTATATATAACAAAATAGCATGCCATTAAAAAATTTCGGAGTGTAAACAAGATTTAAAATGAACACAAAACGATTCCCCATTAAAGATTTCTTGTGGTGATGTGCGTGTTACTGTTGTGGCGTTTGTAAAACATGACAACATTTCAAATTGTAGGAGGCAAACAATCAAACTAATTTGGAATTTTAAAGCTAAAAAAAAATTCTGCTGTATAAAAAAAACATTTGGGAGCTGTGGAGCCAAGCCAGATTTTTTCGGCTCCGGCTCCAGCAAAAAGTAGGGGCTCCGGCTCCTCGGCTCCGGCTCCGCAAGTCTGGTTTTTATGGTGCCCTTCAAATCTCACCATAACCGATAGCAGGGTTGTTAACGATACTCTTAAATTTTATCGTCAAAACCGATACCGATACTTCATGAAAATAGTATCGCCAATACCAATACAAATACTCAAATAAAAATGTATCGCCAAAATCGATACCGAAACACATACCGATACGTTTAAGAACAACAACAAGTTTTTATTTAAAATATAATGAGTGCAAGTTTTTCAAATTTTAACAAAAAAAAAAGTAAAAACAATTAAATACAAGGTCAAAGCACAATTTTAATGCTAATCACTTCACCATTTGGCAGCACGTAAGAAGATCATCATTTCAAAATGATCATTGCTTAGCCTAGAAACAGGGGTCGGCAACCTGTGGCTCGCGAGCCGCATGCGGCTCTTCCGATGTGAAGTTTCGGCTCTTTCTGATGTCAAACGGCGGCCTAATCAAATACCATAATCTTGAAACAAAAATTACAGTGGCTCTTTAAAAACTTGAGAAAAATGCAGTTTTTTTTACTTTTGGCTCTTCCGTCTCAAAAGGTTGCCGACCCATGGCCTAGAACGTAATGGCATAAAACACGCCCACCCAATGAAACCAGGCGCTCAACTGCAGCACTAGCCCTAATTCCTGTGTTCAGTTGCAGGTATATTTCTTAATGCTTGGGTAGACTGCTAATGACATCATTTCTGATGAGTTATCTTCAAGATATCTGTCTACTTCAGCAGAACTATTACTATTAAGCAATTCGTCCTTGTTAAAGTTAGTAGCAATCTGGAACAAACAAAATCGCTCATCTTTGGCTGCGGCAATCGGCACGTATCTTGTTACATTTCGGAGACACTCGGTGGAATTCCACTTACGATTCTGTTGCAAAATTTCATTGTTTACTATCCAGTCCAGAATTAGAAGTTAAACTTGATATGGTGTTTGATGACATTACATCAAGAAACTGACTCCGCAGCAGAAAAAATTCATTGAATATACATTGAAGCATCTGATCCATTGTGTTGTGGACTGGGCATTTGGTAAGGAAAAAATAATATTGGATTCGGCTATTTACTGCCCACACTAACCATTATAAAAGGTAAATTACAGGTAATGATTTTGCGACATTAACACCCTCTCACGGTATGTGAACCCCTTGCCAGAGCTGTAATGGGATGCATTAATGCGCGATTCGATTTTATATTTTCTGATCCAGAGGCAAAACTGACAGCAGTGGTCAATGCAAAATTTAAGACCAACTGGACAGACAACTTGGATCACAAGGCAGAAGCTGTAAAAACCTTAAATCGTGCCTGCAGTGCAATTACCATTCAACTTACTCTGCAGGGTGGTGCAGCTTTAGTACAGTCGACAGTACAGATATCTGTATCTACATATTTTTTTGCTTGTTTTACTGCACGGCGGCAGAACCAGGACGAATTGCTTAATAATAACAGTTCTGCTGAAGTATTTGTAATGGTGAAACCTTAATCGAAATATTTGAAAATTTTGATGTTCTAAAATATTCGTGTCGATTGGATGGTGAACTTTTTTATGCAAAGCAAAAAATAACCCATATTGTCTTTATTTGTGATACAAAGCTCCACCAAATATGATATGGGGATTTAGGCTTATATTTTAGTCATACCCCTACTATTGACTGATCACTGAGTGCAACGACTGTACTAATGCTTACTTCAATGTTTTAAATGCGAAGACGATATACAACTGTTACTATAACCAAAATGAAACGAAAGAATGAATGTATAATGTTGACACATGAAAGAAAGAACAAAACAAGATAAAAAAAATGAAAGCCGACGATAAAAATTTTGCTTTTGTTACAAACTGTATTTAAGACATCTTCCCGCGTAAACATCAACCCCCACCCCCCCCCTTTATCTCTACCCCAACCCTTCTCATCACCCCCACCACTCCCTCTCCCAATATAATGTACGGACGTTGGGCTGACATGCCCGGACTTGTCAGTCAAACCAATAGCCCGTGACAGTGGACCCGTCTCTTCCCCCCATCCATCCCCCCCCATGAGATTAATTCCTCGGACCAGGCCGGATGATAACATAGCGTTCGCGCCTTATCATGTGGTACCGTTGCCCAGCACACCTGGGTGACACGACGTTGATGTATGTTTGGACGTGGATTCAGATTGAGGGCCCAACGATATAAAAAGGATGAGTGTTACGAATCGAGGGCAGTACATCCCCTTGCGGGGACTGGGGGGCATTCCCCCCCATTCGCGGGGTCCACGTTATACGAGTCTGTTTAGACTCCCAATTGTAAACTTCTTTTTAGAGTTATTTTGTATACGTATGGTTTGCATATTGTAACCTAAGAGAGTTCTTTTTAGAACTATATGTTTATATGTATCTACGTTGAATAAAGTCAAGTGTTGTTTATCATATACGCACCCGACTTGAGTCGTTCTGTATTGATTCGTCACGTGGCTGTACACAAATAAATTATTGACCTCACGCATTCAGCTCAGTTAGCTTAGATTACCCATAGACAACGGCCATCACAACAGCCCTGACAAAGTGAGATTGTGACAGCTTTGAACGTTTGAAAATTGCCATGCAGTTAGATCTAAGGGTGTCATTTTTACAAGATTTTTTT